>MU400666.1:0-96339 GCA_022578965.1 Xylaria sp. FL1777 | reverse complement strand
TCTTCAAGCTTTAGTCTTGTTAGATACCTACTATGAGACTAGAGATATATTGACTATTGTACCTGACCTTTGATGCTTCATACCTCCCGTGACATTAACTAATATTACATAAACTAACTTTTAATAATTTGCTAAAAAAAATCACTTTACGCAATATTTATTAATTTAGCTATTATAAAATTAAACATATTGCTATAAGTTATCTTTAAATATAACTATTATAATGTAATAATACGTTATACTTTTTATATTTTTTTTTCTTTATTATAATTAAAATGCTTTTTTTAAACATAACTTTATAAATTAGCAACTTTATTAAAACTTTTAATATAGCTATATAGCTAGCAAATAAGCGTTAAGCAATAAAAGCTATTTAGCTTTTATATAATTAAGTTAAAAAGTTTTGCATAAATAATGTTTAGCGTTAAAAAGAACTAGTTTTTAAACGTTAAGTACTAGTGCTATAATAACTAAGCAAAAAATGCTTAAAAAAGTTTATATGTTTATTTAAGCATAAATATTTAAATAACGCACGCTTTAAACATAGTAAGCAAAACATACTATATAACGTTAAAAAAAGCATTAAAAGTATAAAAATAATAAAAATAAAGTTAACTTATTTATATAAAACAAAGCAAATTATAAAAACAATACTTTAGCAAAATATCTTTATTATAAGTTTATAAAAAAAACGCCTAATTTTAGCATTTTTAGCAGCAAATATTATATAGCACTAGCTTATATACAATATAAGAAAAGTTTATATAAAGTAAATTATAACATTAATATAAGCTATTATACTATTAATATAAGCTAAATTTAAAAAAAGTATTAAGTTAAATTTTTGTTTATAGCTAGTTTTTAAACTATATAATTGCTTAAATTAAAATAATAGCATAGTTATTATATTTATATATTTATATATATTATTAGCGTTAACTTAATAAAAGTACAAGCTAGTTTTTTTATTATATAGCTAAAATTAACAAAAAAGCAGTTTTTAAACTTTAGTAAGCTAGCAAAAGCTTTTAGCTTAAGTGCTTGCTAATTTTTTAGTTAAATTACGCACGTTTTAAAATAAAATAAGCTTAGCCTTTATAATGCTATTAGCTTTATTATATAAGCTTTTAAGTAATTTTTGCTGCTTTATAACAACTATTAAATACTTTTAATTTAGCTTAAATACTTTTTAAAAACAACTATATTATACGCTAGCATAATGCTATAAAACCAAGCATACTTAAGCAATCTTTTTATACTTAGTTTAAAGGCACTTAGTATTTCTTTTATATAAAACGTTAATTTTTGCAGGTTTAAAAATACTATTAAAAGCGCTAGTAATACTATTAAGTAAACTAAATTAATATTATAAATTAATAGCAAAAGTTATAGCTAACTAAAAAAGGCTTATATATTTATAGCAAGTATTAATAACGCTTAAAAAATTAACAAAAGTAATAATATAACAAAAAAAATATTAATATTGGCTTTTATTATTATAAACAGCTATATTTAATTAAATTACGTTTGTTAAAAATAAAGTTAAAAGCTATAATTACTTAAACAATAAATATTAATGCTTTACTAAGCTTGTTTTGCTTATATTGCTTTTATATATGCTGCTTAAAGTTAGCTGCTTATTTAAAAGTTAGCTCGCAAAAAATTCTATTTATTAATATAACACACATATATTTACGTTTTTTCTAAAGTTACTTTTAGCTAAATATATTTATTTTAGCTAGTTAATAATAGCAAAAATTAAATAAACAATTAAAAATACAACAAAGCAATAATTAAACTTAAAATAATATACTTTATTAGTTTATTGTTATTAAATTATAAAGCTTAACTTTACACTTAAAATAAGTTTTATATAAAACATATAAAATAATAGCAATAGTTTTAATTTATAATAATAAAACTAGTTTAACGTTTATTATTAATTATTTTAAACCGCATTAAAAAAAAGCAATAACTTAGTTTAAAACTACTTATTTTAGAATTATTACAGCAAAGTTAATTAAATGTTCTTTATTTATAAGTTTTTTTAGTAATTTATTAGTAAGTATTATACCTTAAAATAATAAAAAGCAAGTTTTATTAAAACTATAACTATAAAAGCATAATATAATATTTATTATTAAACAAAAGTCTTTATATTTTATAAAAACCTTAATATAACTATATATTAAATATAATAAAATATTTCTTTGTTTTAGCTAATAATAATGCTTTTAACTATTTTTAGCAACTTAGTAATGCTTTTAAAAGTATGTTAAAAAAAATATTTATAAAACTATAAAACTATATAGCAATAAGCTGCTTAATAGTTAACTATATTATAGTAAATTACACGTAATATTGCAGTAATTTAAAAAATTCTTTTTTTTTTCTTAATATAAATATAAATATAATTACTACTATAATATGCTTTAAAGTATACTATAAACTATTATGCTATATTATAATATAAAAAGTTAAGCTAAGTATTAATAAATAGCAATAGTTTTAGCTACTAAACAATAATTACTACTTATAATAACATAAACAATATTTTGCTACAAAACAAATAATTAATTTTGCATTTTTTTACTTGTTTATTATATAAATTCATAAAAAATAGCTAAAAGCTTAAAAAAAAAACAGTTATAATAAATTTAATTTAATCCTTTTTATTAAAGCACGTATAGCTTAATTAACTATTATAATGCATACTAAAAAAGATTTCTATATATTAACTTAATATTTATTAGTTTGCTTATATGTTTTAAATTAGCAAAAGCTAAATAGCTTTATTTTTAGTACGTAAAACAGTTTTAATAAGTCTTAATTTAACTTAATATAGTTTTAATATTTTATTAAACTATATATTTAAAAATAGCACAAAGTGTTTAGCTAGTTTAATATATATAATAATTAAGCAACTTTTTAAGTTATAATTAATAATTATTATTTGTATATATGCTAGTTTACTATTATTAAATAAAATGCTGCTATTATTACGTTTAATGTAATAATAGTATATATTTACTTTTATATAACAACTATTTAAAAAAAAAAAAAGCAGTAATTAATATTACTAAATATATATTTAACCTTAATAACAGTTTTTAAAAGCTTAAACGTATAGCTTTATTTAATTATTATAACGCGTAACATAAATGTGCTGCTTTATATAATTTTACTTATTTTATGCATAATGCTATTTTATTTCTTAAATAATTAAACAAGCAAAATAAAAGTTAAACAAGAAATCTTTAAAAACGCATTTTATAGTTATTATTACGTAGCAAAAATGTTATAAAAAAGTCGCAAAATGTTTTAGCTTAGCTAACTAAAACAACTTTATAACTTTTTTACAATACTGCAAATATTTAGCTTAGTTAGCTAAGCATTGCTTAATAAACTACGTTTTTATTTTAAATACTATACTTTTTTTTATAAAGTAGTTTTAAATGCTTGCATACTTAGAAATGCCTTTAATAAGCCTAAATAAAAAGCTTAAAACATTAATTTAAAACGCTTATATTATAGCTACTAAACAAAAATAAAGCAATTTTATTTAAAGCAATAATTTATTTGCCTTTGTTTTTCTTTTTTATGTAGTTATTACTTAAACTTTTTCGTAAAATTTAAGCTTATTCTTTATATAAAAATTTATCTTAGTTATTTAGCAGCTTATTTTTTAAGTTTTTATTTAACCTTTAAATTTTGCTATAAAATATTAGTACAAATATATATTTTTTAAATCCTTTTAACATAAATAATCCTTAATAAGCACAATTTACTTTATTATACTAAAACTAATAAATATTACTATAAATAATATATAAATAACTTTTTGCTGTAGTTTTTACTAAAATCTAGTTTAGCTTAAGCTATAAAGTTATAAAGTTAGCTTAGCTAACTTTTACTTAAGCTTAGCTTTAATTTATTAAAACATAGCAAATAAAAAAGCTGCTTTTTTAAATATATAAGCTAAGCTAAAGCAATAAATATTACTATATAATAACTTTTAAAGTAAAAAACAATCTAAGTTTTAAGCTTAGCTAGCTTATTAAAAAAAAAGTATTTAGTACTAAAATAAACTAAAACAAATATTAAGTAATATAGCTTAATTAAACAATAATTTAAGCTTAGCTAAATTAAAACAGCAATAAGTTTAAAAAAGTATATAAATCTATAATAAAAACCTTTAATGCTAAAAGTATTCCTTTTAACTATTTTATTACACTTAATAGTTAAAGTAGTTAAGCTTAAAGTAATTAAGTCTAATACTTATTTTTAGCTACACTTAATAATTAAAGTAGTTAAATTAAAAACCTTAGCACGTAAAATAAATTGCACTTTTTTAAAAAGCTATAATAGCTAATAAATATAAAAAGTTAAATTAATAGTATTTTAGCTAATATTAAAAATATGTTTTATACGTTAAATACTAAAATTAAAGCAAAGTTTAAAAATAAAGCTGCTTTAAAAGCAAATAATATATGCTTAATGCTTGTTAGCAAAATAGTTAATAATAGCTTATATAAAAAAACGCTTAAAAAAAAAAAAAAAAAAAACCAGCTTAATGTTTAAATGCTATAAGTATTAAAAAAAATATAACAAAACAAAACAATAGCTTAAAAAAATTAAACAAACTTATAAGTTAATTTATAACTATATTATATAATAGCATAGCTACTTTATTAAAAAAAATACTAAAAGCAGTAAATATAAATTTAAACTTTTTTATAAGCATTTTTACTAAATAAACCTTATTAAGTTTTATTTAACATTATTTATTAAACTATAATAGCTTACTAGTTATAATATATTTACGCTTTTATTTTTAACTTATTGCTTTTATTATATTTATAACCTTGTTTGCAATCTTTTATTAGTAATAGCTAGCTTTTAATAATAAATATTCGCTGTTTAACGTATGCATTATAACTAATGCTTATATAGCACAACTTATAATAAACATATACTTTTAACACCTTTATAAAAACATTATAATCTTAGCGTAAAACCTAAAAGTAAACCTATATTTATACTTAAGCTTATTTTATAGAGCTTTTATAAAACAAATCTACAAAGCTTACTAAACTATATATAATAGCCTTTTTAAAAATAAAGCATTAATTGCAAAGCTTAGCCTCTTAAGTAAAATATTTAAAACTTTAATATTTTTTTAGCTTAAAGCAAAATATAATTAAATGTTACAAGCAAAAAAACGCTTTTTTAACTATTAGTTTTATTAATAAACCAAATAAAAAAAAAAGAAAAACAGCAATAAGCTAGCTATAATTAGTATATTACACCTTATATCCCTTGAATAAAAAGCTAGCACACCTTAGTAAAATTAATTAGCATTTTTTTTTTATATTTATTAAAAGCATTATTTAAAATAGCTAACTTAGTTTAGTTATGTTTACTAAAAATAAACAGTAAATATAACTTATATAATATTTAGCTAGTAAATTTAACACTAAGTTAGCTTTGCTAAATAGTTAGCTTTTTTAAATATAATACTTAATATATTATATTTTTTTTATTAACTTTTTTTCTTTTTTATTTTTGTTCTTTAAGTAATTTTGCAAAATAGTATATTTTTAGTTTACTTATACTTCTTTTGCTTTTAAAAGTTTTATATAATTATTAGTTTTTAATTTTTTTTATCCTAATTTTTTTTTTTATTTCTATATGTTTGTTTTTTATACTATTTTAAATTTTATATATATTATAATTAATTATTAAGCTAATAATAAAAAATATCCCTTTTAACTTGCTGTTTTTACGTAAAACTTAAGCATATTATTTATAGCTAATTAACTAAGAATAAATGCTTAATAAAGCTTATTATTTACTACTAGCATTATTTATTTCTTTAGCTTTAATATTACTAGCTTAAGCAACATTAAAAAGCTAGATTTTAACTTTAGCTTTGTTTTTATTTTTTTTACTATATAGGTTTTTAGCATTAGCTCTTTAAGTATGCCTTAATTAGCTAAACATAACTTGTATTAAAAAAACCCTTAGTTTTATAATTACTAGCTTTTTTTTATCTTTTATTATATTATTATATAAAACAAAATATAAAGCAACATTTAACCCTATAATAAAAGCAATACTAATATTAAATGTACTATTAGTTAGCTTTTATAATGCTAATAATACGCGCTTTTTAGTTACGCTTTTTTTTTATATTAATAACTTTGCTTTATTAATAAACGTTTTAAAGTTATATTACATAAGTACTTTAAACTACATATTTTCTTACATTAAAAATAAATATTGCAAAATATTAAAACATATATAATTTGTTTTTAAAAGCAGTTATAATTAAATATAGCATTTTTTTTACGCTTAATAAAAAAAAGCCGTAACTTTGCGCAAAATCTACTATAACGCCCGCTAAATAATTAAAACATATTGCTTATAAGTTAGCCTATAAAACGCTTTTTACTGCTTTATTCTTTTAATAATATTGCTTAAATATATGTTTGCTAACCTTTTTTTATTAAAACTAGTTAACAAAATGCTTATTTTAAAATATAACTTAGTAATGCTTGCTTTAGTTAACTTATTTTTGCTAGTTTTAATAAGCTACCTTAAGAACAACATTACTATAGCTTTAAAAAACATTGCTGCTAAACTAAAAGCTATAAAAACTATTATTAATAGTTTTTTTAATATTTTGTTAGCATTTACGCTTAAAGATATAATTTGCTATAATGCTAAAGCTATTTTTAAGTATATTTTATAGCTAAGCTGCATAATTTAGCGCTTTACGCTAAGCTTTTAAAAATAAGTTAGTAGTAGTAAAAAAATAGCTGTAATATTTTTAGCTTGCGCTATTATAAGTTATATGCTTATTATACGCTTGTATATTTATATAGCTTAAAGCTAATATTTTAAGTAAGCATGCTATGTTATAAAAAAAAACAATATAGCAATTAGCAATAAATATAATTTTAAAGCTATTAGCATTAATAGTTAAAAACTAAAAAACGCTTTAGTTTTTATATTAAATGCAGCAAAAAAGCTTTTATAACGCAAAAAAAACAAAACAAACAAAATGCTAAAATATTTAAGCCTTATGTTTAGCATTAAGCAAAAATACCTTGCTTAATATATATAACCATTTAAATAAATAGCTTATTAGTATTTATAATTATATATAAATAAAAATAATATGCAAGTACTTAAAACATATATATAAACGCTTATAGTTTTTTGCTTTTTTTTTTTTTTACTGTTTTTTTTTTTTTTTTTTTTATTTTACCTTTTAAGTCTTTTATTAAACAAGTAGCACAACTATTTATTACTTACTATAATAAATAGCTTAAAGCTATTTATTATATTTTTTTAAGTATTTAAAAAGATTAACCTTTTAACTAGTTTTATACTAAAAGGTTTTATAAAAAAAACCAAAGTGCAAATTGCACTAAAAAACTAATTAAAAGGTTTGCTAACAAATAAAAAACTAGTAAAAGTAATAAAAATAAAGCATATTATATATAAATTATAAGTCTTAGAATTTCTTTAAGAAAAAATGCTAAACAAGCTAATTACTGCTAACATAATAAATAATAATTACTATTTTTTAACTTTGCAAAATTATTTAAGCTAAACAAATTAAAACATTAATAAAACTTTAACTAAAATTAGCTATATTAAAGCTATTATTTAATATTAAATTAAAGCTAAAAACTTAAGCAACATAAAGCTAATTAATAAAAAAATAACAAAATAAAACAAAGTTGCTACATTTTTAAAACTAAAATTAACTATTTTAAAAATACTAAGCTATTTTTTCTTATTTAAAGCTTAAATCAAAAAGTAATTTAGCTTTTATTATATAACTTACATTACTAATTACCTTAAATGCTACTTAAACTATAAGCAATTTTTATAAAAGCATACTTAAAAACTTAAACCTTTAAATTTTTTTAAATAATTAAAACACTATTGTTTTTAATGCTACTTAAAATATAAGCTTAAGCTTTTTATAGTTATTACATAATTAATTTTATGTAAGCATTAATAATTTAAGCATTTTATTATTAAACTTAACTTTTAAAAAACTTAAGCATATAAAAGCTATAAAAATTTGCTTTATAAAGCATAATTAAAGCTATTCTTAAAAATCTCTTAAATTTAATAGTAATGCTTTTATTTAATAAGCTATATTTGCAATAAACTAATTGCTTATTTAAGTAAATACTAGCAATGTTTATTACTATAATAATTAAAAATGCAATAATATATATAAAAATTTTAATTTATTAAAGCTTTGCTTAAAAAAAGCCTAATTTATATTACTTTTGCAGAACTGCTTTTAGTTTTTTATACTTTAAAAAATTACTTAACTTTAATAGCCTTTTTTAGAGTTTTTATTTATTAGCTTTAGCTTTAGCTTAAGGCTTTTTGCATTAATAAGGCTCTTTTTTATATTAACTTTTTTTTTTGTATAAATGCTTTTCTTTATATTAACGCTTTTCTTTGTATTAACGCTTCTTTTTATATTAATGTTTCTCTTTGTATTAATGCTTCTTTTTGTGTTAACTACTTTTTTTATATAAATGCTTTCTTTTATATTAACGTTTTTTTTTGTATTAATGCTTTTTTTTATATTAACGCTTCTTTTTGTATAAACGCTTTTTTTTATATAAACGTTTTTTTTTGTATTAATTACTTTTTTTGCTTTAACCCTTTTTATGTTAATGCTTTTTTTTGCGTTAACTTTTCTTTTTATATTAACGCTTCTTTTTATATTAACCACTTCTTTTATATAAACGCTTTCCTTTGTATTAATGCTTTTCTTTATATTAATGCTTCTTTTTGTATTAATGCTTCTTTTTATATAAACGCTTTTTTTTATATAAACGCTTCTTTTTATATTAACTACTTTTTTTGCTTTAACTTTTTTTGTGTTAACGCTTTTTTTTACGTTAATTTTTCTCTTTATATTAATGCTTCTTTTTGTATTAACTACTTCCTTTGCATTAATAACGCTTTTTTTTGTGTTAACTTTTGTTTTTGTATTAATATTTCTTTTTGTATTAAGCCTTTTACATTTTAATTTATAAGATCTGCTTTTGCTATTATGCATAATAATCCTAACTTTAATAAAGAGCCTTTAAATTAAGAATTTATAATTTGTTCGATTAATAATACTTTTAATGCTTTTAAAAGCATAGCTCTTAAATAGCTTTATTTAAATATTTATTTAGCTACATTTGCTTTTATTGTTAAGTTGTTTAATTACTTAAACTACTTAAAGCAAGCCTAATTAATATTAACATATAAATACTATATTATAAATAGCTATATTAATTTAAAACTTTATGCTTATGCTATACAAAAGCTAAAAAGAAAGCATATATTTCTTTTAGTTAAAAATTAGATTTAAGCTTAAAATTATTACTAAAAAGCATATATTAAGCTAAATGCATATTTTTTTTAATGCTTAAAATATTTTAATGCAATATTGCAAAAACTTTGCTAATAAAAAAATATATGTTTATACTTTTTTACTAAAACTAAAAACAAGCTAAATAGCATATATTATTGCACTAAATATAATAATAGCATTATTTTATATAGCAACATTAAATATTTTGTTTTTTATGCTTAATATAAAACGTTTGTTTATATTATAATATTTTTTGCTAAAATACTATAATTACTTAAGTAAATACAAAAAATAAAAATATAATTTAGCTTAACTTAAGTAATAATAACTAAAAAGCATACTAAGTAGTAATATTTAAACAACTATAAAATAAACTAAATAATAATAAGCTATGCTTTTAATATTTTTTGCTTTTTTATTATGCTTTTTCTGTTAATAAAAAAGCTACTACTATTAAAATCCTAATAAAAACCTAGCTTATTTTTTTTGCTTTTACTTAGTAAAAAACCTTAGTATAAACACTTATAAGCTTTTTTTTGTTTTTAATATAGCAAAACTAATTGCTAACATAATATACTTTAAACTTTAAAGCATAATTATTAATAAAGTAGTTATTTAAAGCAAACTACACTTTATTAAAGTTTTTAAGTTTTATAAAACTATAAAACATTACTTTTGTTATATTTATAGTAAGCTTTATATTTACAGTAATAAAAACTAAGGCAATTTTATTTGCATAACTAAAAACTAATAATTAAAAGCTGCTACTATAAATAGCTCTTTTAATAAAACAAACAAAGTTAAAAAAATTATTGTTATAAACTATGCAATAGTTCTTAGTTAGCATTTAAAATAAGCTAATAAAGCTTATGTTAAAATAATATATATAAATAATCTTAATATTACTAATGTAAGCAATAGCATTAAAAGCTTTGCTAAAAATAATGCTTTTTATAATTTTAATAGCTATGTTCTTTTTTTACTTAAAGCAAAAATAAAACAAAAATTATAATATAAAATAAACTTTTAAAAAAATCTTTAATTAATAAAAATAAAAAAATAAACGTTTAAAAGCATAAAGTACTAGCTACTAAAGCTTTGTTTTTATATAGCTATATAAGCAGCTATAACTGCTTAAATATATTAAAACTTTTAGTTTGCTATAGCTTTTAATAATAACTAAAGCTAATAAAAACAAAAAAATACATAAAGTTTTATTTTAGCTAAACTATTAGTAATTACTAATAAGTTATAACTAAAGATAATAATTTATAAAAGTAGTACTTTTATTATTTATACTAGTTTTACTTTTTATAACAAATTAAACTAAAAACCTAGCAATTATATATTAAATAAAACGTAGTGCTAGCTTTAAATATATAATTTAGTAAAAATTTAATTAATTATATTTTTTAAAATTTAATCTTTAATAAGTTTAAAAAATAAAACATAGCTAAAAGCTTTTTATATAAAATAATTATTAATTTAAAAAAAGTATGCTTTAATTAAACTTAAAAGTAATAAGTTTACTATATAAAAAATATGTTTGTTTTTATTGCATAATTTTGTTTATTTAGCTACTTTTATTAATAAATCTATATTTATTAACTTTTTAGCTTTATTGCTATTTAACTTAAATACTTTTGTTTTATTATTATTGTTTAAAACGCTACTAATTTTTCTTTTTATAAAACATAAAACAAATCTGCAATAATTTAAATAGTTTATAAGCACAGCATTTAATTTTAAACTTTATAAGTTAAACTATATATTATTTCCTTTGTTTATAGATTTTTTAACCTATAAAAACTGCTAAGTTAAAGGTTAATAAAGCTAGGTTATAAAAACAAAAACTAACTAAACTTTCTGTTAATTTATTATTAAGTTAGCTTTTAACGATTTTTTAGCATAGCAAGTTTAAAACTATAATTTTTTAATAGTTTATAATGTTTTATATCTTTTTGCTTATATTAATAACTTAAAGCTATATATAATACTTATTTAAACATAATGCTTAAATATAATAAGTATACATACATAATATAGTATAATAAACTAGAACTAAAAAAAGCTATAAAACGTTAACAATATAAAGCTTATTAATAAAAAGGCTTAAAAAAGCTATTTTTGTACTAATTTTAGCTTTTTAACGCTTAAAAATGCAGCTAGTTTAATTAAAGCTTTTGCTAGAAAACATAATAAAAGTATATATATATTTGTAATATAAAAAGTATATATTAGTAGCTAATATTTGCTTTTTAAGCTAGCAATTTGCAATAGTTTTCATTTATAAACAATAGTATTAAGCATAAGCTTTTTGCTTTTAGCTTTATTATTAATGCGTTTACTTATAATTACTTTAGCTTTAAAAGCACTATTATATATAAAAAGTTTAGCGCAAAACTATAAGTTTAGTATGCATATAAAATGTTTAGCGCAGTTAATACATATAATAATACATTAGTAGTTTTTTAGCTTATAAACTCGTTAAATATGCTAATTAAAGTAATCTTAAAAATTAAACGTAGCTAAATAGCTTTTGTAAATATACTAGTAGTTTTTTAGTTTATAAACTTGTTAAGTATGCTAATTAAGCTAACTTTAAAAACTAAACGTAGCTAAATAGCCTTTATAAGTATATTAATAGTTTTTTAGCTTATAAACTTATTAAGTATACTAATTAAAATAACTTTAAAAATAAAACATAGCTAAACAACTTTTATAAGTATACTAGTAATTCTTTAGCTTATAAACTTATTAAATATGCTAATTAAGCTAACTTTAAAAACTAAACATAAATAAATAGTCTTTATAAATATATTAGTAGTTTTTTAGCTTATAAACTTATTAAATATATTAATTAAGCTATTTTTAAAAACTAAACATAGCTAAATAGCTTTTATAAATATATTAGTAGTTTTTTAGCTTATAAACTTATTAAATATACTAATTAAACTAACTTTAAAAACTAAACGTAAATAAATAGCTTTTATAAATATACTAGTAATTTTTTAGTTTATAAATTTATTAAATATATTAATTAAAGTAACTTTAAAAATAAAACATAGCTAAATAACTTTTATAAATATATTAGTAGTTTTTTAGCTTATAAACTTATTAAATATATTAATTAAAGTAACATTAAAAACTAAACATAAATAAATAGCCTTTTATTACGAAATGAGCTAACTAGGCTAGTTAGGAAACTAAGTATAAAAAAAACATGCGCGGAAGAAGTTCTATTTGTTAAAAAAATATGTATTTAAACCACTATAAAGGTTTAATATATGAACTTAATAAACTTAAGCGTTAAGTTTATTAAGCTTTAAACTTAACGGACTTAAGCGTTAAGTTTATTAAGCTTTAAACTTAAAACAATATAGCGTTAAGTTTATTAAAAGAAGCAACGTTTATAAATCATTACTACTGTTTCTTTTGTTTATATAATTATGCACTTTTTATATTTAGTTACTTATTTAGTTTTAGTTCTTTAGCTATTAATTTTTTTATAACTGCTAAGCACTAATACTTTTATTACTTTTAATCTTTTAAGACCTTTATTAATGCATAGTAGTAAAAGTACTTTAAAAATCTCCTTAACAAACTATTGTTAAAAATTCTATTATTACTTGCAAATCAAAACTTTAAAAGCAAACCTGTTATATTAATATATAATAAGTTTGTTATACTTTAATAGCTCTTTAATTAATAAAACTTAACATACAAGAATAAATACCGGTATAAAGAATTAAATAACAAATAATTTACAAAATAAACTTTTAAAAGTATACTAAGAAAATATTCAAAAAACAAAAATGCTAAACAGTATTACATAAATAAACCTTACTTAATAACTAATAAACTAAATCTAAGTTATACTACTAAAAACAAAAAGTTAAAAATTAAGTTTAAAGATTTTAAAAACCTTTAGAACTAGCAACGTATTAAAACAACAAACTTTAGCATTTTTACTAGCTACTTTTATTAAAAAAAAAGCAGTAGCAAAAAAAAAAAAGTTAAGCAGCAGTAATAAAAAAAAATTAATGTTAACGCTAGCGTTATAAAGTAAACTAGTTGCTTTAACCTAAAAAATAGCTTAAATACTAAGCGTTATAACTTTTAAACTAGCATAAATATTAGCTATAATAATTAAAGCAGCAATAATAACTACTACTATAATAATAAATCAAGGTTTTAAACAAGTAATTATATTATAACTAACGCTAATATTACTATTAATAAACTTAATGCTTATTTTTATTACTGCTATACTTAAAGTAATAACTTAAAATAAAAAATTTAACTTTTTATTACTACTGCTGCTTTTACTATTAAAATTATTTATAATATTAAAAATGCTAAACATTAAAAGTTTTAAACTTACTGCTTTAAAGCTTTATAATAAATTTACAAATATAAAAGCTTTTTTAATTTATATTAAACTTTACTTAAAATAGCACTTTACTACTATTATAAAGGAAAATTAAAAAGTAATAACTACTTTATAATTTTTGTTAAAAAAAGTACTAAAATAGTTTTAATTTATTTTAAAAAATTTTCTAAAAGCTAGCAAATTAACTAACTTTAAGCTAAAAACAAAAAAATTTTTCAAAAACTACATTAAGTTTAAAAATTAAATAAAAGCATTATTTAAAAATACTTAAAAAGCAAAACACGCAAAAAAAGCACTTTATTGCTTAAAACAAACAAAAGCAGCAATAAATTATACTATAAAATTTAAATAATTAATAATAATTTTAAAATTATTTAAGCTTATACTATTTTACTTATTTTATAGTAAACTTAAAACTTAAGTTTAAAACAAACTATATAAAATAAATAAACTAGCAAAAATCAATATATATATTAATATAGCTATTATAATTAATTAATAATTATTTAACTAGTACTTTAAAACTAAAAGAACTAAAAAAAACAAAAAAAAAATACTTAAAAAAGTATTAAATAAAAATTTAAGCAAATTAGTAAAATTTAAAAACAATAATCTTAAAATATATTTAAAGTTAAATGTTATAACTATAAAAAAAAAGAACACTTTTAAAAATAATGTTAATTTAAGAAAAAAAACAAAAAAAAAAGCTATAAAAAAAAAAAGATCTTTTAGCTTAAAAAAAAAGTACAAATTATAAAAGTTTAAAACAATAAAAAACAACAAAATAACTTAAAAAATACGTTTTTAAAACAAAAGTATAAAGTTGCTATTTTAAGTTAAAACAAAAGTGCTATATTAAATAAATCTAAATGCTTTATTTATATAAGTTAAAATAAACAAACATATAAATACTATTTAAAAGCTTTGCAATTATTAAAACAAATTGCAAAAAAATATATTTGCTATATAAACAATTAAAGTTATTTAATATATAACTTAAAAAAATAGTTTAACTAAAAATAGCAAACAATAAAAAATAATAAATTAATATAATTAGTAAATTTATAAAACTATAAAAACTTTAAACTATTAAAGCTTAAAATATAGCTTAAAAAAAAGTTATATTTAAAGAAATAAAACTATAACTATAAATAGTATAGTTATTAAACTAATTATAAACTACTAAAACATTTAGTTGCTAAATAAACTTAAAAAAATAAAACTTACGAAACTTTAAAACAAAAACAAATAAAATTAAAAGCTATAAAAAACACTACAAAAAAAAAACTAATAAAAATAAATAAAGTATTTTTATAGCTTAAACTACTTTAAATATAATAAAACAAAAAAGCATTAATAGTTAACGCAAAAACTAATATGTTTTAAAAACTAAAGCTAATAATTTAACTAATTACTAAAAATTACTATTATAATAAAACTATAATAAAAAATAATAATAATATTTTATGCTTAAAAGATTTAAAACATAACAAAGTACTATAAAATTGCTATATAATATATTATTGCTACTAATATTTATTTAATAAATTAAAAAATAATTAGTTTTTTAAACAAATTGCAAAAACAAAAATATAAAACCTTTATAAATTAAAATAATTAGTTATAACTATAGTTTATTATAAAAATCTATAAAAATTTGCAATATTTAAAAAGAATTTTAACTGCACTTATAACATTATTTTAAAAAAATATAAAAATAACTGCTATAAATATTATTAGCTAATTAAAGCATAATTGTATTAAAAAATAGTTACTAAAAGCAAAAAAGCTTAAAAACTGCAATTTAAAGCTTAACTAAAAGCAAAAACAAAATAAAGCGCAATAATATCTAAAATACAAAATAAAATAAATATTTAAATATTTTACAAAAAAAAATTAAAAAACAAAATAAGCATTTACTAAAAAAGCAACAAATAGCTAAAAAAACTAAAGCTTTATATAAAGTTTAATATAATAACTAATAAAACTAATTTAAAATCAAACTTATATATTAAAAAAGAAAATATAATACTTTAATTAATTTAAAAGTATAAGCTAACATAATTTTACTTAAAGTAGCAAAACAAAATAAAATTCCTTAAAAATACAAGCAAAAATCCTAAAAAATTAAAAGATTTAATAAAAGTATTTTTAGCTATAATAATAATTGTATACTTAAAAAAACTAAACCTTTTAATATATTTATATAAAAATACAAAAAACAAATTATATTAAATATTGCTAATATATTTAATTATAACATTATTTTAGGAATACTATAACTAAAAACTAGCGACTTTTTGATTTAATAAAAAGTAAAAACTATTAATTAAAAAAGTAAAAAACAAAGCAAAAAAATCAGAAAAATCGCAAAAAAAATTTTAAACAAAATACCAAAAGTATATTATAAATTTTACAAACTATTTAAAAAAAAAAAAAAAAGAAAACTTTTTAAATATAGCTTATAAAATTACTACATCTTTATTAAAAAAAAATGTTAATTAAAGCTTTATTAAATATATTATATAAGCTTAAACAAAATAAATGCTTTATAAAAATATATTTAAAAAAATCTAGCAAAAAAATTTCTAAAAAAATCTTAGTTATTCGTTAAATACCTTATAGTATTAATACCTAAAATAAAAAATAAAAAACAACTAATTAATAAAAAAAAAAAACTAGTATAGCAAGTAATAATTAACTATTAACTATTAAACGCAATTATTATTATAAATAAATACTTTTTTACTTTATTAATAACTATAAAAAAAAACATTAGTTAAGTAAAATAATTTATAGCAGTTAATATTTTAAATAAATATTATGCTATTAAAATAACTAAAAAAAAAAAATAAAAAACTATTATATAAATAATATATAAATTATATAAGTATATAGTTATGCTATAAGAACTATAAAACATATTAACTAGCTTTTAATATATAATAATAACAATTTTACGGAAGTTTTTAAACAAATTTATGTTTATTTACTTAAATAATATTTTAATTTACTTTAAAACACTAAAAAAACACAAAAAACATATAACTTAAGTATTAAAAACACTTAAACAAGCAAAATTACAACTTAACACAAAAAAGTATGTATAGCATACATAAAAGATTAATTTTTTAAAATTTATAATTACTTTAAAACAAATATAAATTTAATAATTAAAAATTAATACAGTATAAAACTAAAAAATATTTAACTTAGCTACTATTATAAACATATAATAAGCATTAAAATGTTTAAATTATGTTTAAATGTTAATTTAAGACTTTAAAAAAATAGCATTTTATTTTATAAAATATACAAGAAAAAAATACAAAAAAAAGTCTTTTTTAATTTTAAAGAAAGCTTAAAAAGCTTTTAAAAAACTAAAACTAAAAATTACTTTTAATTTTATAGTTAAACTACTTAATTTACAAAAAAAAAAAAAGCTAAAAATAAATGCTTTAAATAATATAATTATAAAAGTTTTAAAACAACTAAAAAATAACAAAAAATGGCACTTAATAGCTTATTACTTTAAAGCATTATAAAATGTAGCATTATAATATTTTATATATAACAAAGAACTATTTGTAATTATTATAGCACTTAAAAAGTAAAAACTATTTTTTATAAAAACTATAAAGCTAATTAAAATTTATTTAAATTATTAAAACTTAATAAAATTTATAACTACATAAAAGATTATTAAACAACATAAAAATTAAATGGTTTTTTTTTCTAAGTTTAACTTTAAAATATATTACATTAAAAAAAAAAAAAACATTTAAGCAAACATACTTAATTAATAAAGTTAAAAAGGATTTAAAGTTTTAAAAAAAAACATTTAAGTATTATATCCTTAAAAAAATAAAAGCTTAAAAATTAAAATCATATTTAAAAACTTTATAAATATATAGCTATAATAAGCTTATAACTTAGAAAAGTTAGCATAACTATAAAAACACAAAAGATTAAAAAATAACAAGCTAATATATAAATATAAGGTTTATTTACTAGAATTTTTATAAAACAAGTTTATTAAAAAATTCTATGAACATTTATTATATAAACACTAAAAAGCAATAAAAATAGTTTAACAACTATAAAAAAAATACAATTTTTTAAAACTATAAAACATAATTAAATTTATTATAAAAAAGTACAACATTTATAATAAAGCTAAAGCAACTTAATATAAGCTTTATAAATTATTATAACTTATATAAATATTTAAACAAACATAGCATACTATTGCTTAAGATTTTATTATAGCATTACTTTTATTAATTAATTTAGTTATAAAAGTATAATATAATAAAATATAAGTTATTATTAATAGATTTATTAAGTATGCTTACTTTTTACTGTTTAAAAAAAATATAACAGCTAAATAATTTGCATATGCCTTTATATGCTAATATTTAAATAAGCATAAGCTACTAAAAAAAATTATTTTAAACTAAAATAAATTATTTACTTTTAAGTTTAAAACTAGTTTTTTTAAACTTATTAGTATTAAACTAAAGTTTTTAATTGCTTACTACTTATAAACAAATAAACAAACAAAAAAACTAAACTAAATACTAAAACAATATTTATAAAATTACATTAATTATTAATAAAACAATTAAGTAAAACTATTACTAATAGCATAAATCTTATATAATATATTAATAAACAAAAATATAAATATATTTCAGTATAAAGCTGTTTATAAACAGTAAACAACTACTAAAAAACAAAAAAAAACATTAATAAAAATATCTGCTATTTTAACTATAGCACTTTAAGCAAAAACTATTATAATAAAAATTAAAACATTATAAGCTAAACTATAACTATATTTTTAGTTTTTATAACAATAAATATTAATATATTATAATAAAAAATGAACTAAAGAACTAACTTTTAAAAAAAAAAATAAAATTTACTTGCTATAACAAAAACAAAATGCAAACATTAATATTTCTTAAATTAAAATAAAATAACTAAGCAATAAATTAAAATTTAAAAAACTTAGCTTTTTTAAAATTAAAAAAATCATTTTACTTATTAACTATAAACTATTATTACTAAAAAACATATAAATTTACTTTATTTTTTACATTTTTTTACTAAAACTAGCATTTATTAAAACACTTATTAAAACATAACTAGAAATAAAAACAGATTAAAATATCTATAAAGTTAAAAATATACTAAATTTTTGTTAAAACAATAATAACGTTAAATATCTTATTAAATAAAAAAAATACTTATATACTAACAATACTTAAAAACTTAAAAAATATTTAAAAACTGCTAAAATAATTATAAACTAGTTTTATTATTAATACTTTAACTAACTAAAGCTAAAAAAAAAAAATTAACTTTAAACAAAGCGTTTAGCACGTTTTAATTAAACTTTAAAAAAACAACTAGTAATAGCTGTGCTACTTTAATACGCTATTTTTGTTTTTTAGCTATATAACGTTTTTTTGCTTTAATTTGCTTAAGCTTTTTTAAACTACTTAAATTATAAGCTATAATAATAGCTATTTTTTTTTGCTATAGTTTTTTTTATTGCTTAAAACAACAGATTTTTATACTTATTTTTTTATGCTTTTTTATTAGCAAGTTTAATTTATTTTTTAGCTTTTTGTGCTAAAAAGTAAGCTGCTGCATCTGCTTTAAAAACAAACCTTTAGCGTTATAATTTGCTTGTTTAACTATAATACATTTAATATATTAATTAGAGTTAAATTTTAACATTAAACATTTTGTGCTATAATAATTGCAGCAAAAGCATAAAGCTATTTTAATTAATTTTAGTTTAATAAAAAAAAGCAAAGCAAGATTTTATTAAGCTTTTTGTTTAAAACATAATAAGCAAAGTTTTTTAAAAACTCTACTAAACATAATAAGCACAAAAAACAAAAAACAAAAAATAAAGAAAAAAAACCTATAAAAAAGAAAATATAGAATTATTAAAACAATAATTACAGAAAAAAAAAAATAATGTTACGAAATAAGCTAACTAAGCTAGTTAAAAAGCTAGATATAAAAAAAACATGCGCAAAAAAAGTTCTATTTGTTAAAAAAATATATATTTAAACTACTATAAAAGTTTAATGCATAAACTTAATAAACTTAAGCATTAAGTTTATTAAGCTTTAAATTTAATAAACTTAAGCGTTAAATTTATTAAGCTTTAAACTTAAAACAATATAGCGTTAAGTTTATTAAAAAAAGCAACGTTTATAAATTATTACTACTGTTTTCTTTGTTTATATAATTATGCATTTTTTGTATTTAGTTATTTACTTAGTTTTAATTCTTTAGCTATTAATTTCCTTATAACTGCTAAGCATTAATATTTTTATTACTTTTAATTCCTTAAAACCCCTATTAATGCATAATAGTAAAAATACCCCAAAAACCTCCTTAACGAACTACTATTAAAGATCCTATTATTACTTGCAAATTAAAACCCCAAAAGCAAACCTGTTATATTAATATATAACAGGTCCGTTACACCTTTATAAGTATACTAATAGTTCTTTAGCTTATAAATATTATAGTTATATTAACGTAAACTAATAATTAAAATAAAACTTTAGCCGCACTTATTATATTTATAATTCCTTTTTTGCTTAAAATAATCGCTTTATATATAAACTTTAAAAGTATGTTTAAAGAGAAATTTCTTACTGCAGTTTTTATACTTATATAAAAATAGCAATAGTTATTTATAAAAAGCTTTTAAATAAATCTTTAATGCTTATTATAAATTAAACTATTAATTATATTTAATATAATAATAACGCTAGCTTTTTTATATAATATTGCTATACTTTACTTTTAATAAATTTTTCGAATTTTTTTAATAGTTTAAAGCACGCTTAAATTTATTAAAAAAATAAAGCTAAAAATAATCAAAGTATAAACCTGTTAATAAAAGTTCAAACTTTAATTGCAAGCTTTAAATTTAAACTTTTTAGTTAAAATATTAATTATTTTAGCATAGCTTAAACTAATAATAAATATTTTTAATTATGCTAACAAAAACTATTTGCTAAAGTTAAATAGCTATAAAACCTTTTTTTTTAAATCTTTATATATTAAAACTATAGCTATTTTTTATGCTTTAAAAAAGGTGCTTTAAAAACATAAGTAATATATAAACGCAAATTTTACTAAGTTTTTAAACATTAAAATAAAGCAGTATAATCACGCAAGATTTACTATAATACTTCAATTGCAAAGAAATAAATCATAACTTACGCATTTAAGCAATTAGGCTATATATAAATTAAAGAATTAAACAATTAATTAAAAGGCTATTTAACAATACAAATAAAGCAACTATAGCTAATTTTTATAATGTTAAGCGTAATAGTTAAATCTATACTTTAAAATTTAGCGTAATATTTATACTTTTATTTTTACTATATAACTTAGCTTAAACTTATTTTAACTAGCTTAGTTAGCTTATTTAGCTACTTTATTTTACTTTAATTTTCTTTTATTAAAATATAGCTGCTTTTAGTTTATTTTAATACTTATAATTATAAAGTTTTTTATTTTTATTAATG
The DNA here is from genome assembly GCA_022578965.1 of Xylaria sp. FL1777. Taxonomy (NCBI): domain Eukaryota; kingdom Fungi; phylum Ascomycota; class Sordariomycetes; order Xylariales; family Xylariaceae; genus Xylaria; species Xylaria sp. FL1777. The sequence goes on along the minus strand of MU400666.1, from coordinate 74,969 downwards.
TTTTTTAAATAAAGTTAATATTATTTTTTTTTGCTTATTTAGTTCTATAAGTTTTTTTTTATCCTTTTTGTTACGTTTAAGAGTAGCTTAAGCTTTAGCGCTTATAAAGGCATTATAGCTTTATTAAAACTAGTTTTAGCTTTTTTATGTATTTAAATATATAAGCAAAAGCCTTTAAAAATGCTTAGCGTTTTTTTTATAAAAGTGCTTATAAAAAGTTTATACTTTTTTTTTTTTAAACTATTAAGCCTAGCTAAATTTTATACTTAACTTATTATATTTAAAAAAAAAAATATCTGCAAAAGTATTTATAGCAAAATAACTTTGCACTGCTAAAACGTTTTTATATTGCTTATAATAAGATTTTTTTAGTATAACTATTGGTTTTTTTTGCTAAGAACTCTTTTTATGCTTTAAAATAAAAAGCACTAAAAAAGCAAAATAATTAACTTTTAGTTTTTTTTTTAGTGTTTTTTCTTTATTTTGTATATTTTTAGCGCTTAATAATAAAAAAGCTAACTTATTAGATTTAAAAAAAGTTGCTTTTAGTTTTTTTAAGAAATAATAAAGCTTAGCGCTTATTAAAAGCAATAAACGCAAATCTTTTTATAACTTAAAGCTAAAGTGCTTTTTAAAGTTTACTTTTAAAAATTAAATAAGCTATTTATAACTTTTTTAATTATTAATACCTCTTTTTAAATATTAGCTTGTTAAGTTATAAAACACGTAATATAAATATAAAGCTTTAATAAACTTGCATATATAGTTATTGCGCTAACAAAAGCAAAAAAGTATAAAATAGCTTAATATAACCTTTATATTAAAGTGCTTTATTGCTTAATACTCTTGCAATTTTTAAAAAACTTATTTGTTATTTTTATTAGTAGCATGTTTAAAATTTAAAATATATGTTATTTTTAAAACAATATTAATAAAAATAATAATCTAGTAATTATTTAAGCAATATTTTATTATAAAATATTTTATTTAAAAAGTTGCAGCAATTATTGCAGCTTACTTTACGTTTTATTAGTTTATAAAAAAATCTTTTATAAACTAGCTATACTTAAGTTTAATATTTATTTTTAGAGCTTTAGCTTTTTTATTTATATATAGCTAAAGCAATACGTTTAGCAAAGCTTTTATTTTGTGTTTATTTAGCTATTCTTTAGCGTTTAGCTTTATAAAAATATTCGTAATATAAATAGCCTCAATTTTTTATTTTATAGTATTTATTCTGTAAAAGTCTTTATAGCAGCTATAAATAGCAAGCTTTTTTTAGTAATTTAAATACTTTTGTTTATACTAGTAAGTTTTTTTAGCAGCTGTTTATTGTTTTAAAAAAAAAGTTTTTAGCTACTGTTTTTTATTATTTTTATATATTATTTTTAAAACTTTATTTAGCAAAAAACAATAAGCTAGCTTTTATTTATTATAAAGCTTTAGTTTATTAAAATGTTTTATGTTATTATTTTTTTAATAATTATTTAAAGCTTTTTTTAATAGCAGTTTTTTTAAGGATTCTATAAATAATAACTGCTAAATATTCAGTTTTTGTACTATAGGTTTTTACTTTTTATGTAGTTTTAGCTTTATTACTAAAACTATTAAATTTTTTATAAACGTAACATTAAACTTATTAAAGCAAAAATTGTTATTTTTGTAGTATTTTTTAATCTTAAATAAGTATTATATTAATATTATAAAACTTCTTATAGCTATAAATTCTAACATTTAGTTTGCAGCTTATAAAAATACCTTTAAATATTTAGTTTTTAGTTTAAGCATATAAAGTAGCGTTTTATTTGCGTTTATTAAGCAGTTTTATATAGCAAAGTATACTATAAAAGCTTTTTTTTAAAAATTAAGCGCTTTTTTATTAAGCAATAAGTTAAAAGTATAAAAAACTTTTATTAAAATTATATATAATATAAACTATTAATATTTTAATGCTTTTTTATTACAATATTTTTTATGTATTAAGTATATTACTTTTTTTTATATTTATTAAACTAAGTTTAAAGATAAGTTTTAGCAAGTTTTGCTATTTTTAAAGAACATATAGCTAAAGTGCTCTTTTAATACTATTTTTTTTTTTTTTTTTAGGTTTTTAAAAAACAAACTTCTTATAAAGGTTACTTCTTTTTATATAAAATAAAACTTTAAAACGGACTTTAAAAAAACATTAACTAAAAAAAGCAGTATGTTTTTTAGCTAAACATTTTTTGCATTTAGTTTTTTAATCTATAAAAAAAGCTAATAAGCTAAATATTTCTTGTACTTTAAATTTTTAATAATTATTAGCTTTTTTTTAAAGCTATTTTTAAAAAGCTATTAGTTTTTAAAAAAAAGCTTCTTATAATTAGTAGTTAAGTTTATATATATATGCTTATTTTTTTTTCCTTTTGCTTTTTTTTTAAAGTTTGTTATTTTTTGTGCTAATTGTTTATATGCCTTAGTATTAAGTATTAGCTCTTTAGAACTTTTAAAAAAAAATGCCTTTATTTTTAGTTAATTTATAGTACTAGTAATTTCTTTAAAAATAAAAAATATAATAATTAAAAGCGTATATATATAATAAAAGCAATTTTTAATAATACTTAAGCGTATATATATTTTTGCTATATTTTGCAATTTAATAAAAAATGCAAGCAAATTAAAAATTTTAATATAAATTAAAAATGCAAAAGCAAATAGTATAAAAAGTATAAAGTATAAGTATTAATGTTAATATTGCTTACTATATGCAGTTTAATATTTTTAATTGCTAATTTAAGTTATTATTTTTTAATAATTGCAAAATTCTCTAAATATAAATGCTAAAAACATTTGTGTTAAATATAAAAAATTAAAACTTATTAAGTAAATAAAATAGCAAAGTTAAGTATAAATAAAAGGTTTAATAAAGCAAATATAATAAAAAAAAAGCTAGAATATATATTTTTAAACTAGTATATTTTTTTTTTATAAACTTATTATACTATTTTTAATTTATTAATTAATTATTTTATTGCTAAAATAAATTATTAATTGCTAAATGCCCTTATAATAATTATTTTTTATATATTTATATTAATGTTAATTAAAAAATAAGCAAGTAAAATAGTTTTAATTAATTAAATAATTACTTTTTAACTTCTTTTTTAATATATTTATAACTTACTTTTTTTAAACATTTATTACTACTAATAGCAAAGTAAATAACTTAAGCTTTAGTAAATATAAAAGAAAAGCTTGTTTTTTTTTTTAATTTGTTCTTTTTTAAGTAGTTTTAAAGCTTAAATTTTTTTTGCAATTTTTTTTTTTAGTGCTTAAGTCTTTAAATCGCTTAGTTTACGCTTTTATTATAAAGTTTTTGTTCTTAAGTAATACAATTAATGCTTGCTTAATTAAGCACTTAAAGAATAATTCTTTTGTTATTAATAAGGTTTTTAACGATTAAAAAGCATTGTAGCAATTAATTAATATTTAAGAAATTAATACTGCTTAGCTAGTAAATAGTTATACTTATAATATTTAAAAAGTTAAGTTTATTAATAAGTAGCAAAATATACGTGCTTTTTTTTTTTTTAAATCTTGTTTTTTTTATTTAGCTAACTTTTTTTGTTTTATATAACTAAGCATTAAGCTATTTATAAATCAAAATTCTTAATAGTAATATTAGTAGTAAATATATTTAATAAAAAGTTAGTTATAATTTTTTTTATATATGCTATATAAATTAATATATTTAAGCTAGCTTTAGTTAAGTAAAAAAGCAAAAGCATTTAAAATTTTACTTATTATATATAAAAGCAATTAAAAGCAGTTTTTAAAGCAAATATATATATTAAATCTTTTATGATTTTTGCTAACTTATAGCTATATTTATATAGCTATTTAAAATATAAAATGCTATACTTTATAAATATTACAAATAGTTATTAATAATAGCTAAAAGCAAAAAGTATATAAAGCTTTATTTTTTTTTTTTTTGCTGCACTATTTTAAAATAAAAGTTTAATATATATGCTAACTGCACGTTTATTATTTAGTTATAAAACTATTTATTTTATAAGTTTAAAAGCAATATAGCTAAATATTTTAGGGCTAATATAATAACTATAGTAATTAAAGAAAATCTTATGCTTAAAAACTCTAAAAAATAGATAGTTTTAATTAAAAATACTTTTATTTGCTTAACTAAAAAAAGAACTAAATTAAAACGCAAGTTAAAACGTTTTTTTTAAGCTAATTTTATTGCTTAGCTTATTAAGTATAATATTAATAAGTAATAATTTAGTATTACTTAAAAAATTAGTATAACATTTAAGTATTTAAAAAAATAACTAAAGAAATAAATTAAATAAGTTATATAAAATAAAATAAAATAAAAAAATTAAATAATCTGTTTATATAGCAATGTTTTTTTTAATATAATTTATAATTATTTTTTCTTATTGTATAGCTTATAAATTTTTTTTTAAGCGTAATAAATAAAAAAAAAATAGTTATTATATAAGAAGTTAAGTTATAACATTTATAAAAACGAATATATAAAACTTCTGCAATAAAAAAATCAAAAATATACAAAATAAAAATTATTAATACTAAATTGTTAAATCTTTTTCTGTTTTTTTTTTAGTTTTTATTTTTTTAGCTTTATATAATTAAATAATCTTACTTAATTTTTTGTAGCAAAGTTTTGTTTTTATTAAGCTTGCTTTAAACTTTGCTTAAACGTTTGTTGTTTTATTAAACGTTTATTATTGCTTAATAGTAGCTTTAAATTGTTGCTAGTAGTTTAAGCGCGTAAAATATAAACTAATAACTTTTTAAAGTGTAGTAATAATGTTTTCTGCTTTTTAGTAGTTCTAAAGTTTTTATTAAGTATTAAATAGTTTAAACTAAAAGCAAAAAAAGCTATTTAGTTTTAAATAAAAATAATAAAGCAATTAAAAGTAAAAAAACTTATATATAAGCGTTAATATAGTAAAATAAACTTAGGTAATTAAAACTAATAAGCAGTTTTTACTTCTGTTTTTTTTGTTTTTATGTATTTTTAAAAAAAAGCAATAATAATTTATACTAAAATTAAGCTGCTTAGTTATTTAAAAAACGTTAAAATAAAATAAAAACCTATATTTTTAGCGTAATAATAAAAGAAGTACTAACAAACTAGCTGTTATAAAACTAACGAATATAAAACTAATAAAAAAGAAGCTATAAAAAACGCGCTTAGTTTTAAGCAAAGAAAAATAGTTTTGTGCATTATAACTTAATTATATAAATTTGTATAATTAGTAAAAATAAAGAATAAAACAATTAGTAAAAAAACAAAAAGTAAAAAAAGAAAATTTTGTTGCTTTAGCTTTTATTAATTATTACTTTTTAAAGCGCTTTGTAGTATAGTAACTAAAAAAATAAAATAAGCTATTATATTTTTTAGTACTTAAAATGTTTAAAGCGCTAAAAGTTATACTATAGCTTTTATAAACTTAAAAAGCCTTTATAACTTATTATATTTTTTTTATTTCTTGTAGCTTAATTATTATAGCTTTAATTATTAAAAGCTTTATTGTTTTAGTTTAGTTTTTAATAAATAGCTGCAGCATTAATAGTTTATATATTAAAGTTAAAATTTTTTAGTTTTTAGTACTTTTAGTTATTTTATATAAATTGCTTTAATTTTTTAAAAAAAAACAACTTTTTTAATTTTTTGCTAGTTAGTTTTACTAATTAGTATTGTTTATAATTAACATTTTTTTTAACTTTATAAAAGCTAATCTATTTGTATAGCAGCTTTTTATTATTAAACTTATTTATTAAAAGCATAATATTATAAAAAAAAATAAAAAAGCCTTTTTTAAGTAGTTGCTTAATTTTATAAGCATTTCTTTAAAATTTAGCTTTTGCAGCTAATTTTTTTTTTTTAGTTATAATTGCTTTAACTTTTATAACATTTTAGTTGTAGCATTTTAGCTGCTTAACTTTAGCTTTAATAAAATTTTTATAAAAAGCAACATTTTGTTATTTAATTACTTTTTATGTTAATATTACATTTTTTACTAGCAAAATTAGCATTTTTTTATATATTAGCTTATATAAGCTATAGCTATAATAGCATATAAAAGTGTAATTTACTTATATTACTAAGTTTAAGTATTTTAGCTAATTTTTTCTGGTTTTATTTATTATTTATATAAAGCTTTTTTTTATTAGCTTATAGCTTTTTTTAATAAGGCCTTAAGCCTAAAAATAGTAAGCTAAGCTATAGTTTATTTTATAGCTTAAAATATTTATTACATTTTTTACTTTTTTTTTAAATTTAGAGCTATTATTACATTTAATCCTTATAAAAACTTTATACTAAAATATAATCTTTTTTTTAATAAATTTAAGTATTCTTAAAAAATCTATGTGTTTTAAAGGTTTAGCTTTTAAATAAGTTATTATTTTGCATTTTGCTTTTATAATAGCTTTAAATTTGTTGCTTAATAGTATAGTTTGCATATTTATAACTTAAAAAACCAAAAAATCCAAAAAATAATTAAAACAGTGTTTTTTAGTTTTTTTGCTATTAGTAAATTTTTAGCAATTAAAGCAACTAGCAATTGTAATATAAACGTTTTAATAAAAGCTTTTTTAATAATATTTTTAAGTTATTTGTTAAATTATAAATATTTAGCCTTTATATGTTATTTTTTTATAGTTTTTTTTAATAAAAGCTTTTCAGGTTTTTTTGTTATTAATAATTCTTTTTGGCATTTTTTTAGATTTTGCCTTCTTTTAAAAAATAAACTTGTTAACAAAAAATTTAAAGGCTTCTTTTTTAAAATAACTCCGCTTTTTTTCTGTTGTAAATTTTTTTAAAACTTGCTTAAAAACAAAATACTTAGCAATTTGCTTACTTTCTTTGCTTTAGTCTTTTTTTAAGTATAGCAAAAGTTTTATTTTTTAGTATATTAAGCTTTTAATTAGTTAATTGCTTAATTTTTTATATGCAATAATAATAGCTATTATATATAGTTAAAAATTAATAAAATTTTTTATATTTTTTTTTTAATAATTATTTAACTTATTTAATAGCTTAAAAAGTTTTCTAAAAAGCTTATTAGTAGCTATATATTTCTTTTTTAGCATATAATAAAGTATAAAATTAAAAGTCTTTATATATGCTATTTATTTTGTTAATTAAGCATTTAGCAATGCTAAAAATTTATTATTTAGTTAAGCTATAAGAACTTTTATATTAGTTTTTAAATAAAACGTAATTTTATAAAAATAGTTGTATAACTTTTAAAAAGTTTTAATAATAGTAAATCCTTTTAGCTTTATAACATTATATCTTTTTTTAGGGCTTTTTTATGTTTTAGATTTATATTTTACTAGCTTAATAGCTTTATTAATCTTTTAATATAAAATAACACTTTAGTTAGTTTTAAAAGCATTTACTTTTAGCTAAATAAGTTTTTTTATATAATCAAAAGTAATAAAAATAAAAGCTATTATAATAGCTTTTTAAAGCTTTTTTATAGCTTTTTCTTGTAGTTTTTTAAAGCAAAACAGCTTATTTTTCTGTAATAAAACTATTAATAGTTTTGTAATTATAGCATACTTTTATATTTATATTTAGTAGTATACTGTTATTTCTAAAAAAGACTGTACTTTTATAATGTTTTTGTAAGTTTTTTACTTAAAAATTTTTATTACTTTTGCTTTTATTAAGCTTTTGCTATTAGTGCTACATATATAACTAACTATTTTAGTTATTTGTTTTGTTTATTTGCTTTTAAGTATGCTAACTATAATTTTAGCTAGCTTAAAATTAAGCAGCATAATATTAAAATTTTTAAGATGTTTTAATATAAACTGCTTAATATTTAAAGCAACTTTATAATTATTGTACTTAGTAATAAGTTTTTTAATTACTACGTTATTAAAAAAAAGTTTGCATTTTATTAGTAATATATTATATAAAACTTTTAATAGCACTTTTAAAAATTAAGCTACTAAATTTATTGCTTTTTGCAAAAAAGTAGTTATTTAAAAAAAGCTTATTAGTATAAAAAAAGCTATTATTGCTTAGCTAAAAATAAAAAGTAATATTTAATTATATTTTAAAAATAAATTAATTATAAAAATTACTTTATATATTGTAAACTTTTTAAAAAACTTATTATAGCTTTAAAAAAAATTAGCATTGCATATAATAACTGCGTTTATTTTTATAGCTAAATTAATTAATTAAACTTTTTTATTTTTTTTTTGCACTAAAAACTAAGCATTATAATATAAACTGTAAGCTTTTTTAAGAACGCTATACTTAAGTTAAATTTTTAAAACTTTTATAGTAATATTTTTTAAGGGCTTAAAAATTAAAATATTACATATTTGCTATACTTTATAAAAAACTGTTTTAATTTTATAAAAAAAAAAGATCTTATTATATATTTTTTTTATTTTAAAAAAGTTCTAAAAAAGTGCTATTTTTTTGCAATATTATATTTTAGTTAGTAATACTGCTTTTTACTAAGTAAAATTAGTTATATAAAGCTTTTTTAAAAAAACAGCTAATTGTTTAATAGTTAGTTAAATGCTTTTAAAAATAGTGCTAAAACGTAAATATATGTTTTAATAAATGCTATTTTGTTAAAATAGCATAAGATTTTTTAAGTAATAGCTTGCTTTTTTTAAAGCTTGCTTTTTTGACTTATAAAATCTAAGTAAAATAGTGCTATTAAATAGTATATTATCTTTAAAATAAATCTTTTTATTTTTTGTTTTATATATTATATTTAAAATTATTGTTTTATCTTTTATTAATTTATTAGTTTTTAAAGCTTAAAAAGTTAATAGTGCTTAAATTAAAGTTATAATTAAATTATATTTGTTTTTTAATTTATATATAGAATTTTTAGTTTTTATAATTGTTAATCTTTTAATGTTTTTTTGCTTTAGCGCTTTTTTTATTATAATTAAAAATATTTTAAGTAGTTAATTATTATTAAAAACAGTATAAACTTTTTTATTGTTTTATATTCCTAAGTTTTTAAAAAGTTTGATATTTTGTATAAAAAAAGTTAAAAAAGCTGCTAACGTTATATTATTATATAAATTTTAATCTTTTTAAAAGTTTGCATTTGTATATTTTTTTAAACTATGTTTTTTTAATTTTACTTTTACTTTTTTTTGCTAATTATTAGATTTTCTATTTAAAATCTAGCATTTTTATGCTTTATATAGCTTATTTACTAAGCTAATAGTTTAGCAAATATATATTAGTTTTTTAATTATTAATAACTTTAAGCTTTTAAATTTAGTTCTTTAATATAGTTTATTACTAATATAATAATTTAGCTAGTTTTAAATATTATACTAGCTATTATATAAAAGCCCTAAAAATATAAACTTATTTATAACTTTATAATAAAGTTTATTTTTAACAACAAAAAATAAATAGCTTATTTTTTATTAATTATATATAGCAAAAAAAGCAGCGATTTTTTATTTATTTAAATAGTAGTTTTTAAGCATTTTATGCATTTAATAAAATTGCTAGTCTAGTTAAATTTTTTCTAAGTTATATTTATATTTCTAGTAGTAAAGCTGTTTTTATTAACAAATAAGTTTATAATAATGCTAAACTACGCTTTAGAATTAATAATCTTAATAATATTCTTTTTGTAAATTTTGTTTTTTATTTTTATAGTAAGCTTTAAGTAAAGCTATATATATTCTTTTAGCTTTATAACGCCTAGAAATATAGCTAAAATACTTTGTGTTTTTAATAGCAAAGCTAATATAAAGCATAAATTTAAAAAGCTTAAATATTTTTAATCAAAATAATTTATTAAGCTTAAGTTTTTTTTATTATAAAACTTATACCTTAATGTTCTTTTAAATAAATTTAAGCTACTATTACTAGTATAATTATTATGTTTTTTATAAATCTTTATTTTAAAAAGGTTAAAAGTTTAATTAGCACTTTTTAAAACTATTAATGCTAGTTATGTTAGCTTTTTAAGCTTATTTTTTTTTTTTAGTACTACTAGCATAAAATTAACATTAAGCTAAAGTTTAGCTAAAAATACTATTTTTTTTAAAAGTAGCATAAATATAACAATTAGTAACTTTTGCTTTTTTAGATTATTTTTAAATAATAAATATATAGTATTATATTAGTTTAAAATTTTAAAAAGTATTTTATTAAACTTTAGCTCGTTTTTTAACGTTTAAAGATTTAAAGCAATATAAACAAAAAATAATATTACTTAATTATTTTATTAGTTCTAATTGCAAAAAACTTTTATTATTTTATAGCGTTGCTTTTTTAAAAAAGTAGCTATAAAGCTAAGTTAAAGCATATAAGTATGCATAATAAAACTGTTATATTTTATTCTTTTATTTATTTATACTATTAAATAGTTTAATAAAAAGCTAGTTTTATAAGTGCTATTAAATAATTTATGTTTATTAAGCTAACTAGCTAATTATAATATTAGCTAAAAACTCTTTTGTGCTTTTTTAACTGCTAGCTATTAAAATTTTATATTGTTTTTTAAAAAGTCTATGCTTTTATAAAAAAAAGCATTTTTTATGTTTATTTAAGTTAAGATTTTTTGCAATAAAGTTTTTAGTTAAGCTTTATATTTTAACTTATTGCTTTTTTTTTTTAAAATAAGCTGTAGCATGTTTAGTTTAATCCTTTAATTTAAGCTTTTGCTAAAGTTATTTAAAAGTAGTAGTATTGTTTTTAGTATTAGCTTAAGCATTTTTGCTGCTTTAAAATATAACTTAGCTTTTATTTAAGCAATTGTTTAAATAAAAACACTAAAATACTTTAGAACTTTTAGTATAAAGTTTTTAAAAGTAACATTTGTTTTTTTATTTAAAAAATTTTTAGACTTTTTAGTTTATATTTTTTTAAATTTTAAGCTTTTTTTTATAAGTTTTGCTTTTTAAATTCTTTAAAGCTTTTAATAATTAAAGTTCTTTAGTTTTAGTAAAATATTTTGCTTGTAAAAATTATTATTTATTTATATATTTTTAGTATTAAGCTAAGTAAAAGACTTATTATTATTTAAATAAATTTTTTTAATTGTTTAACTTATAAAAAGCTTTTTTTTTTGTTTTTTAAGTTTTTTTTTACTTTTTGTTTAGTAAAAAGTAGCTTTTTTAGTTAAAAGCTTATAACAATTAGCTTAAAATATATTTATATTGATTTTTTTACTTAATATATAGCTTTATAAAACTTTAGTGCTATTTACGTTATAAAAAGTACTTTATATAAAGTTTTAATTAGTTATAATAAAGCTATTATTTAGCTTACTATTTATTAAGTTATTTTTTTTAATATTATAAGCTTTTATTAGTTTTATTTTATAAAGCATACTAGTTTAATTATTAAACTTTTTATTTAAAAATTAGTTTAGCTATTTATTATTTAACTAATAAAGTTTTTTTTTTTTTTAACCCTTTTGTTTGCTTTTTATTTTAGTATTTAAATCTTTATTATTTAAAATAAAGTTTTTTTTTTGCAGTTAATAATAAGCCTTTTGCTTAAATAGTTTATTATTGCTTAAAACAAAGTTATATATTTATTTTATTGTAGCATTAAAAATTTCTTTTTTATTTTTGCTAATTTTTATAATTTTAAAAAAAACCTTTATGCATTTAAAGCTTGCAAAAGATTTTAGCTTTTTTAAACACTATTTAAAGTTTTAATATATAATGTTTTTCTTTTTTAATTTATAAGCAAAACTATATTTATAAACATAATAATTGTTTATGTTATATTTTTAATAAATAGTTCTTTTTATTAAATAAAAATTATTTAACCTTATTTATTATAAAAAATTAAATAATTGTTTTTTTTGTTTTTGTTTTTTAAAGTTATATTTACTTTTTTATAAATATTTAAAAGTTATAGCATTAATGCTAAATATTTGCTTTTTTAATAAGTTTATGTTAATTTTATAATATTATAGTGTTTATAGTTCTTAATTAATTAGTTAAACATATTAATTTTGCAGTTTTTTTAACATTTTTTTTAGTTTTTTTTTTATAATTGCTATGTTTTTTTGTTTTAACTTTAACTGCTATATTTGCTTAGTAATATTATTTATGTTTTAGTTATAAGCAAAGTATTAAGCTAATTTTATTTGTTGCTTTTTAATAATAATTGTTTTAATAGTTAATATAATTATATTAATAGCTAGCTTAGCAGCATTAATAGCAGTATATAAAAGCTTATTAAAATTATAATTATATAAATAATTAACTTTTTTTTATGCTTTATATATTTTTTTTGTTTTTTTAAAATAAAAATTTAGCTTAAACTTTTTATTAATTTAGTTGTTTAATGTTTTATAAAGGTTTTTATAAAACATTTTGTTTAAGTTATTATATAACTTTTTAAAAAACTTTATTATTTTATTAATAGTATTTTAATTTAGCTTTTTAAGCAAACCTTAAGTAAATTAAAAATTAAAATAATAATTTTTTTGTTTTTTAATATTTTTAGCATATATTTAATGCTAAAAGAAGTAAGTTTTAAAATTAATAAAATATATAGCTTTTAAGCAAGCTTTAAAATTTTGCAATATAGCAATAGTAAACTTATTTTGCTTAAAGTTTTAAAGCTTAAACTTTTGTTTAAGCAGTTTATAAGCTTTTGTTTAAAATAAACAATTTTTTAATATTATTTTTACTATTTTTTTTGTTTAAAAAGTATTATAATAAATAAGAACTTGTTTAATTTTATTAATGTTTTTAAAGCGCTTTGCGCAAAAAAAAGCATTTAAATTATTTAGCTATTTGCTTATTTTTAACTTGTTAAATAGCAAATATTAGTTTAGTTTTAAGTTAAAAAGCATAAATAATAGCTTGATTTTAGCATTATGCTTATTATTAAAATAGCTTAAGCTAAATAAAGTTACTTTAATACTTTTTAAAAATAATAAGCTAATTATTTTTATTTTCTTTATTTATAAGTAGTTTTAGTGTTTTTTATATATTAATATAAAAAGATCTAACGATTTTTTATAGCTAAATTACTTAATTAAGCTATAGTTTTTAAACTTTTAAGCTATATAATAAATCGAAGTAAAGTTTATATAAAAGTAATAAAAAAAATAAGCTAAAAAAAATAATAAAGGTAAACTAGGTAAAAGTATAAGTTTAAAAAAAAAAAAAAATATAAAATGCTTAAGATTTTTAAGTATTTTATATATTTAGGTTTTTTTGTGCTGTTTTTTTAAACTTCTTTTTTAGAAAACTTAACAATTTTTTTTGTTTGCATTTATAAAAACTGCTAGCTTATTTTTTATAGCTTTTTAAGTTTTTCTTTAAATGCTTTTATATCTTTGTTTTTTGTGCGCTTTTATTTTTTTGTATGCTTTATAACGTTTAGTTTTTTTGTTTTTTAATTTAGCTTGTTTTGCTTTATATAAGTTTTATTAAGCAGGCTTTATTTTTTTATAGCTTTTTACTTGTAAAAGTAGCATGCTTTTTTCTTTTTTTTAAAGCTTTTTTATTTAATAATAAGTGCTATAAAAAAGCAATAGCTGCGTTTTGCGCAAAGTTTTTAAGCAATAGCTAGCTTACATTTAAAAAATCTTACTTTTTATTTCTTAATAAAAAACTATATTAATTTAAAAAACAAAGTATATTTTTAATTATTAATAGTTTTATATATTAATATATAAACCTAAACTTATTTAGTATAAATAAGCATTAGTTCTGTTTGCATTATAGCTTTTTAGAAGTTTTAGCAATTTTTACTTTTTTTTAAGCTTATTTTTTGTTTTTTTTTATTTATACAAAAGCAATCATGCTTTTTTTTTTATAAAGCACTAGCTTTTTAGCGAAAATTTCTTTTTTTTAGCTCTTTAAAGGTTTTTAACGAACAGTTTTCTAGCTATGCTATTTTAAAAATTATATTAACATTTTAATACTTAATTGTTGTTTTGCTAGAAAAAATAAAAACGCTTTGCAAGCTAGATTAAAAAAAATAGTTTAACATTTTTATACGTTTGTTTTAAGCTTTATTAATTAAAAGCTATTAGCTTAAACGTTTGTGCTAATTATAACTAAACTATTTATGTTAAGCAAGCTTTATTTATTATTAGCTAAAATAACTAAGTATAATATATTATGTTTTACTTATAAAAATTATAGCAATTAATAAATAAATAAATTAAACATATAAGTTAATAATAATAAATTGCTTATTTGTTAGTTTTATAATATTATTTGTAGTAAGTAAAAAATTAGCTTTATTAAAAACACTAATAAAATAAAGTAGTATAATCGCACAAAATTTACTATAATACTTTAATTGCAAAAACATAAGTTATAACTTACGTATTTAAGCAATTAGGCTATATATAAATTAAGAAATTAAACGATTAATTAAAAAGCTATCTAATAATACAAATAAAGCAACTATAGCTAATTTCCATAATGTTAAGCGTAATAATTAAATCTATACTTTAAAATTTAGCGCAATATTTATACTCTTATTTCTACTATATAACTTAGCTTAAACTTACTTTAATTAGCTTAGTTAGCTTATTTAGCTACTTTACTTTACTTTAACATAAAAGTTGCAACAAATATTATTTATAAAAGCTAACTTAAATGCTAATATATATTAAGTATAATTAAAATTATAAACTAAATTAAAGCTTTTTTAACTAAAATACTTTTTTAAGCTAAATAATATTATAATTTTATAATTATGCTTTTTATAAAGTGCTATATATAATAAATATACTATAAATAAAACATAAAAAAGCTTAAAGCTATTTTAAATAATAGCATTTACGTTTAGCTTAAATATATAGTTAACCTTTTTATGTTTTTTTTTAAAATTATGCATTATAACAATAAACAGCTTTATATTATTTAAATTAAGCTTATTTAAGCTATATTATTTAGCATACTTATTGCACTTTTTATTTGCTTTTTATAAAATATCTTAAGCAAAAATAAAAAAGTTTTCTTACTTATATTTTATTTTTTAAAGCAAAACATAGCATATAAAAAAAAACAAGCAAAAAACCTAGTTATTAAACAAATTTAAAATTATATAAAGCAAAAAAAATTGCTTTTTAGTTATATTATAACTAAAAACAACTAATTATAAATAATATAAAACAAACTATTATATTTTTAGTATAATAAAAAATCTTAATTAATTGCTTAATAGCTAGTTAGTTTACTATTAATAGTTTTTTAATCTGTTTTTTTTTATGCTTAATAATTAATTGTTTTTAATACTGCATATTTTATAGTTTATAGCAAATAATATTTTTAGTATTTATTTACTTTATAAAAAGTTCTTTAATTTAAATACGTTTAGCTTTAATTATAATATTAACTATTTTTTATAGCTAAATATACTACTTATAATATATTAAAAAAACATAACATTTATTAAAACATTATATAACTATTATTATTACTTTTATTTTTTAATAAAGTTTATTTATAATAGTACTGCTATAAGCAATAAAACTACTAAAAACTAGTTTTTTTTAGCTTAATTTAAAAAGTTTTTAATAAGTATAACATTAGCTTTTAAATAATACTTAATTTAATAATTAAAAACCTTATTTTAAAAATTAGCTAATATATATAACGCTTTAATTAAAACATATAAAAGCTTTAGCGCTTATAAAAGTAGCAAGCTTATATAAGCACTATAAATTATATAATTATTTTTAATTTTTAATAGGTTTATTATTAAATAGCTATAAATATTATTTATAAATTTATTTTATTTTTATTAAAATTAAAAGCAATTTAATTTTAGCTAGTATTTTAGTGCTAAAAACTTATTATTACGTAGCTTTTAAGCACTTTATAGCATTTTTTAGTTTTTATAAACAATTTTTTTATAACTTAAAAAAAAAATATATTTAACGTTTTATTTAAAAACAAATATTACTTTTATGCTTAATAGCTAAAGCTATATATTTATATAAATAATATAAACTATTTTTTTGTTTTAAAATATAATTATATTTTTGTATAGCTTTATAATAAACTTTGTTTAGCTATAGTTTATTTTTAAAAAAGCTAATATACTTTAATATACGTTTAATTTAAAAACTACTAAATATATAGCTTTTATAACTTTATTTAAATTATTAATTAAATTATTGCTTTTTTATTAACTAATAAATATAAATAAAAAAATATAATTTATAAAAAAAAAAAAGTGCTTTAAGCTATTAAAGTTTATAAATACTGCAAAAAAAGTATTATTTATAAATAAAAAGTATTATAAGTTATTAAAATTTATAAGTTTAATTTATGCAGAATTTTTAAAACTATTTTAATAATTTATAATTTAGTTTTAATAAAAAAATAAAAAAATAAAAAATTAATAATTAAAATAAAATTATTAAAAAATATTAAATATAAGTTTTCTTTAAATGTACTAACAAAATAAAAAAAAAAACTGCACTAAATAAAAAACGCTAAGTTTATATAATTATTAAATATAATAAAACATTACTAGTTTTTTTATTTAAAACTACTTAATATATTAGTTTAACAAGTATAAATAAAGCAAATAGTTTTATTTATTATTTGTTTAAAGTTTTTTAACTGCTATATTTAATAATATAAAACTGTTTTTTAGCACTAGTTTTAGTTTAAAAATACGCTTTATATTAAACTAAAAAAGTTATATACTAAGCAGCATTCTTTAAATAATCTTTAATAAGTTTATTTAGTATTATTAACTTTTATTTTGTTTTAACTTTAAGCAGTTTTAGTTTTAAGCAGTTTTAATTTTAAGCAGTTTTAGTTTTAAGCAGTCTTAGTTTTAAGCAGTTTTAGTTTTAAGCAGTTTTAGTTTTAAGCAGTTTTAGTTTTAAGCAGTTTTAGTTTTAAGCAGTCTTAATATATAGCTGCGTGTTAACTTCTAAAACAGCTTTTGAAACAACTCTTAAAACAATGTTTCTAGAGCTAAAATATTGCCCAGAATGGCAATTTATAACTCCAGGGAGCTAAGGATCTAGATGATCCATAATCGCTCAGTGTTTCGGACCAAGGCATGATCTCTATAAAGGTAGAACCGGAACAGTCCCTAGGCAACGGTGTGTCGACGGTGCTGCACTTCGCACAGTTCATATGCCGAAATGCTGTTAAGTATCGATGGTGTCCAGAGAGAAATATTCCGGACTCTGGTGCAATCTGGAAACCGAACTTTGGTTTAGTCTGCACGCTTTCAGTATAGGAATCATCTTCACTACGGGAATGACTTTCTGGCTGACCTGAAAAATCATTTGTCTTCTGGCGGGATTGCTTGTCTCTGTTCCTGGCCTTCCTATTTTTAAATCGAGAAAATAAAGCCATGGCGTCCGGTATAAAATCCATAAAGTCAAATAATAAATGAGTAGAAAATGGCTTAATTCGGGGGTGAAAGTGTGTACCTTCTCATTTTGATCCTCGAAATAAGGATTTGGCGGTAAGAAGTATGTACTTATCTATACTTCTACTAAGCGGCAGCAGACCGCCTTTGTCTAAGAACATGCCTATTGTTTCTATAGTCTCCTTTTGGAATTGTTTTGAAAGTGAAAAGGTTAAACACTTCTATCAAAGCGCCTATTGAATTGTTGCAGCGGCTCCCCATTCCAACTTCCATTGTATTCACCGTGTCCTAGAAATCATTCCCGTACCCACAGCTGCATCCTGCGGACTTGGGAAGGTAATGAATATATTGACTGAAGAGACAAGCAGAAATATTCTCAACATTCGAATACTCGAATTGGAACAGTCTGCTCTAAAAGAAACGCTAACATTTAAGTTAAGGTAGAATATGCCAGCGCTCTCTCCTGGTATTCACGTTGACTTTGATGAAGTGGTCTCTCGCCCTTTTCATCTATTAGGAGAGCGTAAATATCCTTATCACTCACTTCAGTTAGATGGTAGAATAAATCCGTAACGTAGTTATTGTATTGCCTTGGCCACTACTTGCCACTCTTATAGTCAAAGGCACATTGGGCTTCGATATGGTCATCGCCCTGTTGTACGTTGGCCGCCCACCTCACCAAGCTGTATTAAAGGTTCCACCTCATGTATCGTGAATACCTTTATTTATAGGATGTAGCTCAACCTCATACTACTATCTAATCTATTTCAACAATTGTCTCTACCTATTGGCATTGAAATCCCTCCCAATATTCAGACTTCCTGTGTTTTGCACACCCTGACCAGTAAAGACATTACTCGCTGGTCCCCCATATATCGGTAGGACAGCCGGTGCGGCCGTCGGCTCGGGCACCGACTCGGGGTTGACGTTGGACAAAAGCTCTTTTGCACAGGCGGCCGCCGTGGCAGCCGCATAAGGTTGCCAGTCCTTGTTCTTGTGAGAGTCTGCGTAGTCGGAAATACCGCGGATCACGATTGACGGATACTCAGTCATCAACCCGGCCGCTTCCATCTCGAAGCAGAGCACGTCACAGTTGAAGGAACGAGCAATGTCACCCCTCCTCACGGAGCTTTTGATGACGCTGTCACCTGAGGCGATCAACCCGTAGTGGATCGCGGGGCCCTTGAACTCACGCGCTGGTCGGGCGACGGCCTGAGAAGGATCACAGTTGCCAGTGCAGGTTGCGGCGCCGGGCGGATGCTGGAAATCCTCGGGAAAGAGGACGTCGGGTTCCAGTGGCTCTTTGTATGAAGACATACGCGGCCATTTCTTGAACATGGTCTCCATGTACTCTTCGATCCTGTTGTCTCGGCCTAGGTGGTCAGATCACATGTCTTGGGCGGCGTTCCTTAGAACGGCAGGTATTGGCCACAGAAAACCCTTCAATTCGAATCCTGAATTTGTGTCCCTCCCTAGATCATACTGGACGACGCCTCCGTGTTCACCTTCGGGCATGCTGATGACCACATCACCCAGACGAATGTCATGCTTGTCGCTGGGGACACCGCCGCCAATTCCTACGAATAGCCGCCACTTGATCGAAGGGAACGAACGCGACATGTTTGCAGCAACAATTGCAGCCGCACCTTTGCCCTGCTGGCTTGGTAGACAGGTCAGGACCACATTGTGACCCTGTAGCTCGCCGAGCGTGTAACTATTGGAGTCACCCGGTTCAGTCTGCAAGCGGCGATGCTCCTCATCTAGCATACGGCGGACAACGTTCCTTTCCAAGTCTAGGGCGCATAATATGGCGACGGTATAATCATTGCGAGTCTTTAAGGTCGAGGTCGCCATGGCTACGTAGTACGTGTTGTATAACCCGGCAAGTCAATTAAACTATGAGCGAATTGTTGCTCCAGGGTAAGCCGCCATTTAATATGCGAGATTGTGAAAATGCACAAGTGCGATAGTGTTTATCGCTGCCGCCTGCAACCTCACAGGCGACGCCTCGTTGATAGCCTTCTTATGCATGTCAGCAAGGAGTGGCGAAGCTCATCTAAGGTTTATTCTGCACATCTCGTTCTTGAGACAAGATCAATAAGTATCGGCAATATCCGGGGTAAAGTCTGGGTGATCATCATGATAATCAGGTACTTAAGGTGACTGTTATTGGTATTTCCTACGAAGCGGCGCGCCATATAGACTGTTAATTCCGTTGATGGATTAACGGCGTCGTTTACTCGTCACATTTCGTAGACGCCACATGGAACCCAATCACTCACCTAGTATCAGCCAATAAATATCCTCGTTTCAGCTTATGAAGAGGGGTAGGTAGCATTCTTAACTGACGACCGGGACCGAGATAACAAAACTCCATACATCTCATTCTCCCACTGACAATCCTATTATCTCGAGAGCTAAGAAATTTAAAATCACGCCATTACCCATATCATGACACGGCTTGCTAGTTTTGATCATCTTATTTTGTAACGGGTTTTGCGGTTGTCACGAAACTCCAGGACCGACCGCTGCGTTGCGCCACCGGCAAGGGATACAATAATAGAAATAGTGTATTCTAGCTAGTGGTACACTATACTCTGTTGCGTTACGTCTTTTGATGAAAATCATTGATTTTTGGAAATTCTATCGAACTTCTTGTAGAACGCGGAACAACCCTCGCGATTGTCTGTTCAATGAGTGGGCATATCACTGCCCGCCCGCATGACGGGACCGAATTTCATGGCCAAGGCATTCAGAACACCGGTTCAATTAACGTCGGCCGCGATGTCAACATTGGTATATTGATTTCAAGCCCATCTCCTCCCATATCTAACAGCTTTGAAGTTGCAGGACTCAGAGACATCGACATCGACACCGACACTCTCCAAAAGGTTCGCTTAACCGACCCTCGAGACGATAAGACACGCATTGAGCAGCAAAAAGGCGGCTTGCTTCAGGACTCGTATAAATGGATCCTCAGTCATAAAGATTTCCAGAGATGGCGTGATGGCGAAGAAAGTCAGCTCCTATGGATTAAAGGTGACCCAGGAAAGGGCAAGACAATGTTGCTTTGTGGGATCATCGACGAGTTGAACAAAGAGGGCAAGAGCAGCCGGAATATTGTCTACTACTTCTGCCAGGCCACGAATAAGCAACTTCGTAAAGCGACCTACGTTCTGCGGGGACTCATATTTTCGCTGTTATCCCAGCAGCGTTCGTTGCTTGGAATTGTTCGAGAAGAAATAGACCTAGCGAGTGGGGAGACGTTTAAGGACCTGAATGGATGGGCTGCTCTCTGCAGAATTTTCAACCGCCTAATTGAGGAAACGGAGAGACTCGGGCAAACCACGTACCTTATTGTGGACGCGCTGGACGAGTGTTTGGAAGACCAGCACTACCTTTTAAGATGGATCGTCGACCTGTCGTTAACACGAGTTAAAGTGCTCGTTTCAAGTCGCAATTGGCATTCAGTTGAGAATGGACTCAGCATCGCCAAGCAGAGAGTACTGCTACAATTAGAGTTAAATGCCGATTCTATCTCGGCTGCCGTGGATCGTTACATCGAATATAAAACTGTGCAACTGGCAGCATCGAAACATTTGGACGCGGAAAGCGAGATAGCAGTCCAAAAACACTTAAAGTCAAATTCTAATAACACATTCTTATGGGTTGCCTTGGTCTGTCAGAACCTTGGACATAACGATACCGTGTCATGGAAAGTAGATGATATGCTTCAGGAATTCCCACCTGGACTTGATGAGTTGTACGAGCGAATGGCTGGGCAATTCCTTTCCTCAGAGCACGCCGAGTTGTGCCGTCAGATTCTTGTCATCCAGGCGCTTGCTTACCGGCCACTTAACTTGACCGAGCTCTTGCCTCTTGTTGAATCACCAGAGATTTTCCCCAAAGTTACCAAATGGCTACCGGAGGTTGTCAAACTATGCGGGTCATTCTTGACAATCAGAGATGATACGCTCTACTTTGTTCACCAATCAGCAAAAGATTATCTGATTCAACACCTGTCAAACTCTATCTTTCGCCGTGGCATCCTCGCTGGACATCGCACCATGGCCGTACAATCAATACAAGCCCTAGACCAGACTTTGCAAGAGAATATGTACCAACTACCATCGCCTGAATTTTTTAGGGATGGTATCGACGTGCCTAATCCCGACCCGTTGAATGGGATACGCTATGCCTGTGTCTATTGGGCCGATCATCTAGAGGATTCAAGGCCGACAGAGAAACAAGATCTTGAAGATGACGGGTTGGTACATAGGTTTCTAGAACAACATCTCTTACACTGGTTTGAAGCTCTCAGCCTCTTGAAAAGCCTAGGATCAGGTATCGAGGCGTTAACGAAGGTGTCAACTTTACTGCGAGAAATTGGTAAGGGTGAGCAAGGCTTACACAAGCTGATATATGATGCACAGAGGTTTCTACGACAACACAAGATCGGAATCGAGACTGCGCCACTCCAAGTGTACAGCTCTGCGCTTGTTTTCAGCCCAACACATAGTGTTGTTCGAAAGTTATATCTGAAGAAACCAGATTGGCTACTAATTAGTCCAACTAGGGGTAGTAGCTGGGGCGCATGCCTCCAGACGCTTGAAGGACACGTCCAGACAGTCGAGTCAATAGTGTTCTCGCCCGATGGGAGATATGTGGCATCCGGGTCTTGGGATTGTACAGCTCGGATCTGGGATGTGGCAACGGGTGGATGCTTAAATATCCTTAAAGGCCATCGAGATGGTATTGATTCCATGGCGGTCTCACCAAACGGTGAATACATAGCTTCAAGCTCTTCGGATTGCACAATTCGTATCTGGAATGCGAAAACCGGCCTGTGCCTGCAAACACTCGGCGACTCCGACAAACACAGCTCGTGGCTAGTAGCCTTCCTCGATAACGAAAGCATTATATCAATCAATAACTACGTTAAAGTCTGTGCATGGAATATCGCGACGGGACAGTGCCTGGAGACAGTCCAAACCGGACATTCTATAGATAATATAGGAGGCTTCAGCAAGAAGCTTCACGGCCTGTGTCTCTCACGCAACGGTAGACGTGCGGCATGGGTATCACCACGAAAAGGGGGGATATTAGAAGTGGTGGATACTGTGTCGGGTCAGTACCACAAGACGCCGTGGTATCAGGATGTGACAAAAGTGGATCCTTGGAATTACGATTCCTACGCATTGGTAGCCTTATCATTCGATGGGGAATATGTGGTAGCCACGACAGTATTCAGTTCTTACTCTTTCACCGCTCCAGTTGTTGTATGGAATATAACGACGAGCACGTGCATAAAAACACTAAAACACACCTTTCCTGAGGCTCCGCTAACATTGAGTTTATCGCCCGACGGCAGATACCTAGCAGTCGCATCATGGGACCATGCGGTAGAGTGGGGGATTGCAACGGGCGAGGAAGTAACGGTCACTCAAGAGCTAAAAGACAACAAGAAAGTATTAGAGTACTCGCCCGAATCTAGCTTGCTGGTATCAGGCTCGCTGAACGACTTGAAGGTGTGGGATATAACAGCAATCCGCAAACACAAATTTTCAGGAAACCCGTTATTGGATAGCGGCCACCTATACACACCTGAACGTGTGGCACTCTCTCCTGACGGCAAGTTGTTTGTGTTCCCAGTTTCGGATTTTATCTTCCAAATATGGGATACAATGAAAAACAAACGAATGAGCATAATCAAAATGAAGAGCGATCCATCTGCCATGGCATTCTCGCCCGATAACAAGCATTTATTAACATGTTCAACTGGTCGTAACGGCGAGTATGAATCTGGGATAACACTTTTCGGTGCGGTTACCGGCCGCCGGCTATGGGGGATGCGCACAGACACTTGGTCCCAAGACTGCCGGACTGTAGATTTTTCGGCTGATGGGAGGCAACTAGTATCGGGATTCCTGTGGAGCGTTTATGATTGCCGAAAATTTTGCCACGTGATACGAATACAGGACGTGGTGACCGGCATGTGTCGCAGCACAATTCCAGTTTTCCATCATTACGACGACGAGCACAGCATGGATTCAGTGGCACTTTCGCCCGAGGGAACGAAAGTGGCAGCAATATTATCGCACAAAATTCGAGAGCGCACAGTTAAACTACATATTTGGGATGTAACGACGGGCTCACGAGTGTCCACAGTCCCTCTGGAGGACGGATCGGTAAGACATGGACTCGTATTCTCACCGAATAGCAGATATTTAGCATGCAGGGGATTTAGTGGCGTAGTCGATATCCTAGATAGCGTTACGGGGACTCGTCTAAAGAGTCTTTCAAGATTTAATTATGACTTTCAAGATGCAGCTGTAAAGTGAAAGCCAGCTAGCCTCCTGACCCATCGTAGAATTTACGGCACACAAGATTTATTAGACGACAGCAAAGATTCGATAGAATATGGTCGCGACAGTATTCCCCCTGGCGCTTTGTCAGGGATAGGGGTTAGTCTAAAGAAAGACTGGATTTTGCGGAACAACAGGCCCTATCTTTGGGTACCACCGGAATATCGGAAGTTCAACATTTTTCACAATGATCACGGGAACACTATCGCATTTGGTGATAGCATCGATCAGGTGTATTGCGTTCGGCTCCCTCCATGAAATGTGCAATACCTGTGACCTGAGATGCCCAAGGCCGGAATATTCTTATCAACTAACCGCTTCTTGAGTTTTAAGGATCAACAAGATTCATCTTCTCAATGGCGTATCTAGCAGCACAAATATAAGAACCTATGATGGGTAGTGATCGGTTTATATAATCTATGAAACAGTTATCCTGACCACGCATGCGGGTCGAGGGATATCCATGAGTGCTTCCGACTAGCTCTGGGTCTGCTGTGACATTGCAAGGATGTAGCTATGAAAGGGGCACTGCCGGGTTTGCGTCTTAATGTAACTTTCGAAGAGCTGACATGTATAAAATCGCCGGTGGAAGACCTTCGTCTCGAGTTAATATGCTGTTACTGTGTTGTAACTTATTAATCTCAAGATTCTGTATCGCTCGTTAATATCATATCTATTTTTCGGGGTCCATGGGCGAGATGCTGGTTTATGCCGATGCAGCATTATTGTATAGTCCAGTGCTGTTAGGCAACTTCATCCATTGTTGGCCTGTCCATTGATGGCGACCATGATCATATGGTGGTATTTTGAAAAACCACTGAGAGGCCCATTTACTTGAGCCAGCACCGGCCGCGTAGGATTCCCTTATTTCACGACGATCTTCCATAAGCAAGTTCTTAGCTGTCATAATAGCAAGCAGGAAGTCTCCATGTACCATCCCTTTGCTATATGCGAATAATTCGAGCATTGAGTCGATTAAGGTTAGACAGTCGAATTGATCGAAGTTGTGTTGTTCCCCTGTGTTTAGTATTTGGTTATAGAATTTGCTAGGTTCCACATTCATTCGTTCTCCTTCCGGTTCCACGGTATGTTTCATAGCAACAAAAGCCGTCTTAACGTGTCCGGCCTCGGCAGCGGCTCTACTTGGGGAGTGTTCTTTAAAATACAAACCACCTGGATTTACTCCTCGAAGCAAGTTCGCACGTATAATCGGGATTGATGCCATCATGAGGAGCCCTAGTTGTGGCGCAATCAGCAGGAGAAATGACCAGACTGTACGTATTACCAACCGATGGCATGCCAAGTCCACTGAGGCTTCATCTCATAGGGAGAAGGCATATCGTTCAGGTATGTCAACTGATCTTGATCCCAAATGACCTGTTGAATCAGAGACTGCGCGATGTTGGCACATCCTATCAGGTCTCGTTTCTCAAAAGCGAGTGCAAATCTCTCACACGACCGGCGGCAAGGAATATCACTCCACTTCCATAAACGATCCAACAATCAGCTTCGACAACTTCGAAAGAAAAGGAATTAGGTTCACGTACCGGACTCGTATCCCACTGCCGTAGCTGGAATTAGCATGGTCACTTTCTAAACTTGGCTCGACGCAAGCTTGGCATCATTCGTGCCCCTTAACATGCCAGCGCAAACAATGTGACAGATTACATACTTGTTCTTTCGCCCGATAATACCAGCCTTGACGGAAACTATCCCAGAGGCGCAGTTTTTCATTCCAGTTCTGCAGCAGCACCGCATCATCGGAGTAGCTGTGTGGTAGCCCCTGTAAATTTTGGGCCTGAGATTCTCCCGTATTCGTGGCGATGTTAGAGGTTTCGGAAATGAATAAGGGGTTTCTGTGGAAGAAATTTTCACTTTTCTTCGGATATGCTGGATCTTTCCAGAAAGATTCAGCCAGCATTTTAGAAGCCCAGGTTAGAGGTATATGGTGTACTCTATCTACCGCACCAGGTGTCAAAAAGGGGCTTTGCGGAGCTGTACGCCCAGGATAACCCTTCCACGGGAATTCCCTAATTATCATTACTAGTGGCATTACCGGAGCTTCGAATGCTACGGCTATAAAAATGTCAGTTTTTAGTATTTAAGATAAGGTTCTACTCCTAAATTCTTCTTTGGATTCAGTTGAGATTATAAACTTACGGACAATAGTTTCACTGCCCCCGAAAAATAATTGATCCATGCAATGTCCCATTTCGGCAATACCTAGACCGTCTAGGAACTTGAATTATGTCCGTTATTTCCGAGAACTTTAATATAACTTTTGGACGTTTGCAGTACATACCGGCTCCAGAGCTGCCCTACCACTCCTTTCTTTATTCAAGCAATTTCCCGCGTAGTTATCGTTATTGTAACGAACGAGAACTATTGCATGCATAAGCTCGTGCATTATCTAAAGAGACATAACTTAATTTTCAATTTCATCTAAAGGTAGGATATCTGATTGACTCACTGTGAGCGCCGTGTCAACTTGGGCTATGCAAAGCTCTCCTAAGGTCATGTCCGAACTGAAAACTATGAGAAGTTAGTTGCAAACTAGAGGCCAAAAATGTGACCAGATAGAGAATAAAATAGTTAGAAGTATGTACTGGGCTGTAATCTGAGAGTAGTTAAAGTGATCATTGCGTTGTAACGGTCATATCTGTTCTCGACATTTACGATGTTATGAGTGGATCCTTCGACGCCGACCGTTTCGCCGAACCCCCATATTACCCGACGGAGAAGCGTGATTAGTCTTTTTCTCCATTCTGCAGGGCTCTTATTGAGGACTATAATAGCGAGTGTCAGCACAGACTGTGTGCCAAGAGATCCTGGATGAAACTGAGATGCAAATAGTTATCGATATCGCTCACCATGATCCATTTGGCAAGCGGTTCCTCTTAGTTCGCTAATGCGCTTCTCAGCACCATGGCTCAAGAGAACTGAATCGTTAGGTGAAGGTGTTGGACCGAATATATCCTCTAATCCTGACCAGTAGTCTATTCGGCCGTAAAGGATTGTTTGCAGCTAGGGAGCATAAGCACATCATCTAAACGGACAGTATAGCTTTACAGTTGTAAGTGAACACCCTGGTATAGTCGTGAATAAACAGTCATAAAAAATTAATCATATTACCTACTGCAGTTGTTTTAGTATTTATATTAGTCTAATATCGTAGTAAGACAAATTATTGACGTACCACCGTCGTGTTTATCTTCGATGAGTGCCTCTAGAATACGGTTGACTAACTCGAGACTAACTCGTAGAAACCCCCAGACCTTGGGGTCATCGACACTCCAAGTTCTACCTGCCTTCGAATGTGTGAAAGTCTGAGTAACTACGATCCAGTCAAACCATCTATCCTTCCGCAGAAAGGGCAGCCATCGCTCTTCGTCAACTTCTATTCTCTCACGTTGGTAAACGGCGAAATCTCTGTCTGCATTTGTTCCCAGACCCCTTGACGCTGTTTGAAGGCCGGGAAATAATCTCGAAGGCATTAAGCGAGGGACACGGAGGGCTAGTCCTTCAGTATTCTTATCTATTGGCCGATGGCCTGCGGATACCGTAACGTCGGGTGAGAAACGGGCGTAGTTATTCAATGCAATGATCTGCCATGTTAGAGTACCGAAAAGAGCGCTAAGTTGCATCCTCTCGGTGCAGAAAAGCTGGTCTTCGTCAGTGGCGGTTCCAGGACGCTCGCCTGGAAGCCAGACTGGGTTTTGGTCGTAGTACTTCGGATCGTCTATCCTCGGAAACGCTGGAGCTAATGCTGAACGATTTATATTTTTCGATGTATACATATACTCTCTTGTCGGAAATCGTGTCGCCCACGGGGAAGAGGGCACATCCTGCAAGGGTATTTCCTTCTGGGGATATAGACTATCCATGATGAAGCATCAATCTCAATTTGATCTAAAATATGGCCTTTTCAAGAATGTCTAGACGAATAACGCAAGACTGGTTATTCTAGTGCAACCTTCAATTGAAGATGTAGTTGAGATACAACTTCGAAACAGCATAATAGAGACGAGTTTTCCGGATGCGTAAATGTAAACAAAGAGAGGCATTATTATAGATGTCGTAGCTAGTAATGATCGTGCCATTAAGAAAGAATAAATCTATATTAAAGAATGCTTGTCCCTTTATTCGATATGGAAATAAACAAGTACGCCCTGCCTATATGCTGGCGTTTAAAGTTGCATGCAATAAAGAGTGTCAAGTCTGTTGACCCCTGAGAATGCATTTCGCTGACTAAGGATTATCTTTACTTTGGTCGCCCGCATTAAAACCCTTACTTCCAATAGCTACCTTCAGCTATTAAAACAGAACGATAATATTATAAAGATGCTAGATTCTCCACTGCGCTAACAGGTTGGCGCGACCGGTCAATTGTTGGTCGGTGATGGACGACACCTTATACCCAACAAAAGGATGAGTCTCTACCTATATACAAGGAGACAGGCTACACCCTACGCCTCCTAGTACACTTGAGTAATCCTTGTATAAGGGACGAGACAGTTCAATAGAACTTGATATCTATAATTTAATTAATGATGACCCCTTAGCTAAATACGGCTGAGGTTGAAGACATTGCAAGGAAATAAAAGAATCAGATCCTACGCTAATGACTAAGCTCAGGGGCTAGTGTGAGCCACCCGTACCACTCAGCTTCACTATTGCTTTATTACTATATGACATATGCAACTGTGTTCTAAGAAATCATATTCCGTTTACCCCGTAACTTCGTAACTTGTGATAGTGCCATATAAGAAATAGAACTCTTCACAAAATGAGAGCTAGTAATATTTTTCTACAGCGTCTATCAACTCTAATCGCACGATTTTCCCAAAGCCCCTTATAGCCCGAGTATATCTCTATTACCTGTCAAATAAATTTTGAAGCAGAGACGAGCATCGCGATGCTACACTTGCAGCACAGTGAAATGGTACGTATATAACTAAGGCCTAACCACAAAATATATTTAGGATCCTTCACACAGTAGCAATAGTCGCAATCGGTACCCATAGTTAAAAGTTCCTAACAACGAGTAGGAATATTGACAATGACTTTCGCTTGTCTTATTATAATAGTTTACTCCCTTCTAGCTTGAGTCTCATCATAGCTAGGGGACCAGGTGATGTTTAACCCCCGTCATACCATTATCAGTCTCCCACACTCCAACCATCCCCGGCGGGCAACACCCTCAACAGCGGCCCCTACAATAAAAATTCGGCATCTTCGCCTCACTTCTCTTAGCTTATATGAGGTCCGAAATATTCCCATATGCTGAGGCGTGTCTGTGCAAAGTGAAAAGACGTATACCTGATCTGCCGTATTGGTTATTTTCTAGATACGCGAGATTTACTTAGCACCTGCGTCAATATTAGTTTTTCCGATACCTTGTGCTTTAGGTTCCGAGATGTGTTATTTAGGTAATTAAGTAAATAGTATTCATTAGATAGCCCCAAAATATTATGGCTGCTGCTGCCATTTAAAGATCATATTTAATCAGTGAACTCAGTGAATCACAGAGTGTAGGAAGGCGGTGGCGCTTAAGGCATCCTGATTGTGTGGAATGCATTACCCAGCGTTTTTCTAACTTCAACGTAAGAGAACAACCCACCGGGCGATTCATTCTCATGACTCTACAATCATATCTACGAGAAATACATAGTTTTCAGCATCCTATTCGCTAATTAGCAACAAGAGTTACAAACATATGGAGACTGAAAGTAATCCTGCCAGGTCTGCTTTATAAACCTCTATCCATACCTGCCTACCTAGGTACTTCGCTACGCATCCTACATACTGCGTTATGGGTTTAAAGAGACCGGACGTAGAAAAGGTAAGCATTGGAAGGTGCGAAGCAGACGGTTTGTTTGACTTCGAACCCCTGGCATAGAAAAACCCCCAAACTCACTTCACACAATATTCCCGAGAGTGAGTATTTACCTACCTAGAAAGGTAGGTAGACACACACACACACAACACTGCACCTGGGAGAAGCTCTGATTGACAGGTGAGCATCAAGCTTAACACCAACAAGTCACACCTCGCTTCTAGTCTTCCGTCCAATCACCAGCTACTTATCTCACCTTAAACACCCGGTTCTTTCAGCTACATCTTACATCAATATCTCCTACCTTCACTTAAGCCATTGCATATTTCTTCTTGCTACACCTACTGCCTTTATTTCGCCCTGTTCCAATTTCCAGCTTCTTCATCAGAACTCCTCCGATGCTACATCAGTCATCCTCCCACAACATCATTTGATATCTTGACACCTCGACCCCTCGCCCCCTTGCTACAATATACCTACTCAAGATACTAGCGCCGTTGAACATTATATAGATTTCAGTTGATATGGGCATTCCCTACTCATCGTTTACCGTGCACATGTCATCAACATTACGAAAATACACACCTACGGCATTTCTGTTCCTGGTACCTGCATGATATCCAGCTACATTAATGATCAGCACTTACTAAAGTCCTAGCATCCTATCCTGGTCTACGCTATGGATCATATCTCTGCATCCCACACCGTTCCTGCCGGTCCCATCGAGAACTGCGTACCAGAATTGACTTCTCAACATTCTCCTATCAATGCCGCCGGAGTTACCAACAGCATCAAAGTCAAACCCTCAGTCGAAGACGCAACCCCAGCATGCACCCAAGAAACGAGCAAGACTTTGGATTCTGGGTTTTCAGACAGCCCAAAGCCTACTCCGACTTCAATCAGTTCTCAGAGTACAAAAATGGGAACGGCAGTTGACGCCACTAACTTCGTAGCCGCTTTATCTAGAGCAGCAGACTGCTCAGTCACGCAAAAATGTGATGACCCCAACACACCATTCCTAGGCTTAGATTCGGAGAATCAGGCACATATCTTCAAGGATTTCGAAATCCCAAGCACCGGAAGTCTCGTGGATAGAGCCATACATCATACACAAAATGGCCAAGACTTTGATGGTGGCCACTCTCAACACTCTGAAAATTCTACAAGGACTACTGAACGCCTGACAAATTTTCAACCAAGCAAATACAAGGATCCTCTAGAAATTCATGTAGATTCTTCAGTTGAAGAAGAAAGTCTTTTCGTCTCAGATACAGGCAGTCAATCCCCCCATCCCAGTTCATCACACAATCAAGTTAGGCCAGTTGATGAGAAATCAACCGATTTCTGTGATCTTCAAATTGCTGAAGCAGGTAATGAAGGCATGTTAGGACCGATACAGTCCTGGCTGACACAGATCTCGCCGCAACAGTCTCAAGACAATGAAGATATTGAACCCCAAGCCATTCAACTCTATAACTCAAGCGGGAGCCGAGTTTTCCCAGACTCCTTCTCAACATACGCATCCATAGCGGTAGAAGATGGTTGCGCTACGATATTAGCTAATAATCCTAACCCTGTGAAGGAGGAAAGAATAAAAGTTCCCACTAAATCGCAGAAAGCTCCCAGAAGGAAAACGGGACCACGACCTAAGTCAGCAAAGGAATGGTTTGAGAAACATGCCAAAGATCTCCAGCAACCTGTACCCTATGTCAGTGGAATAAAGAGGAAACGATCTACAAACGGCCCTGAGACTAGAATTTCTTCTCGTAGGGAACCAAAACGACCGAAGTCTACCGCTAACGTCACGATGAAAAGTAGCAAGAATAAGAAGTCGATGAAAAGCATGGCGGCAATGCTCGAAAGTCTTCGTTCCAATCCAATTCAGGCTCGTATTGCGTACGGCGACTTGCCCGAAGCAGATCCGATTATAGCAACAACAAAGGGAGATCAGCTTCAGCAAATCATGAAAGGCCTACCGAAAGATACAGATAAACAGAGCATTTCAAAAGATAAGAAGCAACTAGACGAGGCTACTCGCTCATTCGGTTATGCCAAATGCATCGCTAAAGATGGGAAATGGCTTGTTGAAGGGATGAAAACTTCATTGCATGCCCACCAAGGTTAGTCGTTGGAGCCTTTTACTCCCCCTTTTATTATGTCTTAGAGTCACGAATCTCCCAATCTGGAATACCCTGTTCTTGTTGCTTCTACAAGTTGCCGAGACTCTGAAGAATTTTACCACTACAGAATTTACTGACTCTAGTGTTCCAAATAAGTTATTGGGACATCTTGGATGTTACGTCGCGAGTTCTCCAATGATTGGCCTCATGGTGGTCTTTTAGCTGACGAGATGGGAATGGGAAAGACCCTGCAAACTCTTGCATGTATCGTCTCAAATCCAGCATCCGAAGATGACCGTAATACGTACTGCCGAGCAACAGTAATTGTTGCACCAGCTTCAGCCATCCCTCAATGGGAAGATGAAACTACGAAGCATACTAGCAGTGATTACATCAACGCAGTATTGCATTACAAGCAAAGCAAAAGGCTTCCCAAGGAGGCCTTGGAGAATATGAGCGTCATGTAAGTATGTAGAAGGTCGCTTCATGCAATTACTAACGGGTAGTTTACAGCTTTATCAGTTACCAGGAGGTATGCAGGCAGTTTCCGAGCAAAAAGCTCCTCGCTCGACTCCAAAAAGAATGTCGCAGCGCTGAAGAGTTCAAAGAAGAATATAACAAAAGTCTTGGGATGCTATTCAAGATCAAATTTTGGCGTATCGTTCTCGATGAATCACACAACATTAAGAATAACGATAGCCAAAGTAAGACTTATCGAAGTCGTCATGAGATTAGTCGTATGCTAACACTGTGTAGCATCGATTGCATGCCAAAATCTGAATGGACGCTACCGCTGGGCCTTGTCTGGAACACCCATTACAAATTCCGTTGATGGTAAGCCTAGGAACGATATGAACGAGGAATTATGCTCACATCGGACAGAAATTTATCCATACCTCAGATTTTTAAAAGCCGAAGTGCCTGATACTATCAAGGAGTTCCGATTGCTCTACTTGAATACTGAAGATGTACGTATTCCGTCAGATTTGGCGCAGCCTTTTTATTTAACGGAACTAGGATACGGCTATGGCACACCTACACAGCATATTAGGGACAATTATGTTTAGAAGGTTAAGCTCTCTGCCCTCTTTAAAACTTATATAAAGGCCTAATGGATGATAGGACAATGAAAGACACCTTCATGGGCCGGCCCCTCTACGAGATTCCTACACCACATTACGATGTTATGCGTGTTGATCTCACAAGAGAAGAGCGGATAATATATGGGTGAGCAAACCTGCGATATAACATTTTACGGCAACTGACATTTTGAAAAGCACAGTGGAGAGGAGATTTCGAGAAATAATCAACGCTATGTTGGAGCGAGGTGAGATACAGGATCTTACTATGTACCTAGTACTGTTCCTGCGCCTCCGTCAAGGGGTGACCCACCCATTCCTATTGGAGAGCGTCATGAAGAATGACTTGGATGAAGGAGATCTCCAGGAGATCCAACATAGGCTTAGAGAAGTTGGAGGTAGACTGCCAGTTTTCGAGAGGATCGGAAACTGGTGTGCAAAAGAAGCGACAGCCATCATATCCAGAAAGCATCACAATGGCCCAAAGAGCACATTTGGGAATAGCCAATTTGGTTACAAGTTCAATATCGGCAAGCAATTAGATCTCGCTCTGAGGTCTAAACGAATAAACGTGTGTCGAATCTGCTACCAGAAGCCCATCAACACTCAGACCGGCAAAGTAAGCTCCAAACTCAATGCGCCCCAAGTAGGGTATTTCACTAATAATACTGTGTAGTGTGGGCATCTATTCTGTAAGGAATGTTTGATGAGCCACATGCGGGATGAGCACAGGGAGGGACGCCTAATAACAAAGTGTTTCGAGTGCAAAGAGCCTTTGGTTGATTTCGAACCGCTTAAGCCATCTGATTTAAGGGGCTCGGATTCAGAAGGCTCTATAAGTGCAACAGCTTCACAGAATACTATATTTCGTGGACGGCGATTAGGTCGAGACTCTTTCAAGAAACATCCGAAGCTAAATAAATCAGAATGCATGTTCCTGCAAGAATGCGATCAAGCACACCCTGAACCCGTAGTTCCGAGTGCAAAGACAACAGCTGTCAAGGCGACGATCTTGAAGTGGCTGTCTGAAGCACCTGATGACAAAATCATTGTGTTTCTGGAGTTCAAGATGACTGGGGCTATCATTGGGCGCATGTTAGCAGCTGAGGGAATCCCATTTCTCTACTTTTTCGGCGACATGGATACGAGTGCGAAACAGCACGCTATTCGAGGATTCCATGAGAAGAGCCAGATCAAGGTCATGGTAAGTTGCAATGATCTCAACTTGATAGACGCAAGAGGCTAACTATAATCAGATTGCCTCTATCAGGTGTGGTTCGGTGGCTCTCAACCTGACAATAGCTAACCGAGTCATTATCGTGGATCTGTGGTGGAACCTGGCTATCGAGATGCAAGCATTTGCACGAGTTTTCCGCATAGGTCAGACTAAGGAAACATATTTCCGTCGTATTGTTGCCGATGCCACTATCGACAATCGAATGGAAGCTCTTCAAGAGGAGAAAGAGGAGAACATAAGCAAGCTAATGGAGTCTGGTGGGAAGAAGAAGCTGTCAATCCAGGATGCTCTCTCCCTATTTGGCCGAGTCGAAAGACATGAAAATGGAACTTTCCAGGTGCTATCAGATGACGGAGAAGAGCCTGAGTTAGACGAGACCGAGGAGGTTGAGATGGCTGGAGGTATTTAACTGCGGTCATGCCGACACATCTGCCTCTACCTTATTCCCTGCGTCTCACTACCATTCCGAATTTACTCTGAATTTAGCTGTCATATGCCTAGTAGGTAACCGACATCTAATTCCTTCCTACATCTATAAGAAGAATCTCGTTACCCTTAATATCCATGCATCCCCTGCCCTTAAGCCCCCAAAAAGGTGCCTAATGTGAGCAGTTACTAAACCCAACCTGACCTTCACAATTCCCAGTTCCACCACAACATCGACATAGTTCACTTCACTTCACACATGCCCCAGCCCAATACTAACTCGCCTCTATCTATGGATCTATTACGGTCACGGCTCCGTAATATAAAATTAGATATTTAATTAAATTCCGAATGATTTAACAAAATTCATGCTGATTTGTTGTGAAATTCTTATTAAAGCTACTATACTCTGGGCGCTGAGGCGAGGACCTTTCCTGCTATCTATTAGCTCTTGGACTTACCAACGGACAACAATTGAGTAATGGATAATTAGGGTTGAAGGTTAAGACTAGCCGTGACTGAAAATTGTTGCCCTTTGAAGGCCAGTCTGTCTAAACCCCGTGTCCACCTCGCAACACTTTAGCGGCCCCCTTTTCAACCCGACTCCCGAGGCCCGTATAGCCACGGCCTAACTACACCTGTTAGCTATTACAGTTGAAGACAACCCCTCATGAAGACATATCTAGTAACATGAATTTCCGCTTATACACCGCCCTCCACCACCATCCCCTCATATAACGAAGCTCGAAGCAGCGCCTCGCAACCTGTAATGCTCCTTGCGCGGGAATAAGACGGGAATACCGGATCTATCTATGCAACGAATTACCAAATCTCGCAACTGAGCGAGGGGCCGACAACATGGCTTGGTTCGAGAAAAAATCCGAATAGCTTATAATTAAGTGAGCCCGAGACACCGATGTCTGGGGAACGAGACTTGGTATCCGCTGCGTATAGGAAGACGAGTTGTGCGGAGTATTTTTAAGACTGTTACTAGATCGACATCTTTAACTTTCCTACGCCAGGTTTATACTACTTGGGGTTAGTCATGCTTAGCTTGCCGTCTTCCGTGCCACTAAGGCGCCCTATATTGGTGACGCCAAGTCGAAAGCTTCGCCGTGTTAGTAAAGATTAGTTACTAGGTTCGCGGAGTTATGAACATACTAGAGGGAAATCCCAGAGGGAACAAGTTGGTCTGAGGCATCCTTCAGCTTTCTTTATAGACAGATGAGTGCAGTATTGAAGTCTGTCGAATACTTAGGTACACATATGTAGGGCGGGGGACCCTAGTGTCTGATGTAGGGCTGGAGTGGATTATGTATTTGTGCCGCAAAAGGGGCTTTAAACTTCTCCGGTATTTAAATTGTTACTATACTAGTATAGTGCGTATTAGCTCCGATTGGCTTATGCGTAAGAAACAATTCCTTCTCTTTCGCTTTCTTCGACGTCCTGGTATATCTACTAGGATTGCTTATTCGTACAGCAAGCAATTTTGGCAATCCTAAGGCAATCCATTGTCACACTATTCATCATCGCAAAGGTACCTAAATCAAGCGGGCACGCAAAGTAGTATTTTGTTATGCGGCGTTTTAGGCTCTGGGACAGGGGGACAATCTTTGGCGGGTTGTTTTGACCCCTGACGGTTGGAGGCCAGACCTGACGTTCTCGTGCCTTGGCCGGCGCCCCGGTACTATACCAGCATCTAACTACATCTAACTGGACATAAGCATCGGTGCTCAACTTGCTACTAAACATTCCAGATCGCTGAGATACTGAGACTAGCAATTTAATGCGACAGCAACCGCGTAATATATTTAATTCCTGACTCTATCTTTCCATAATGAGTACATAGTGTAGGTCAAATAAAGAACCCGTTAAATTTGGCGCGCCCAAAGAGAAGGGGAGAGGGAGGCTATATCGTAAAATTACTTGTAATGCAGGTGAGATGCTGTTAGGCGCACGTTGGCTCTCTGGCTATTCGTGCAACTCAACTGGGGGCGGGGAATCCTGATATTGACCCGGGAAGGGAGCCTGAAACCCCCCCTGCACCTCGTGACGTTCAGATTGTTGGTTGTATAGCTCGTGCTTCATTGGGGCTTCATGGAGCTCTTGGGGGGGCGGTTGTGCGGCACCGTAACCTTGACGGTGAATTTGGGGTGCTGCCGCGAGGCTCCTCTTCTTCCGTCTCCTCATAAGGCAGAGAACGACAAGCAATGAGGCTGTACCGATCACACCCAATCCAACCCCTACGCTAATACCGGCGGCTATCCCTGGGCTAATTTGAGGTGAATTGTTCGGGAAGGACGACGAGGGGCCCGGCGATAAGGAAGATGTGGAGGCGGAATTGGACGTGGGCATAAGAGAGCTCGACGTAGTCTCGATTTTTGTTGGCGTTGTCAATTTGATATTCCAGCCCACAATAGCAATAGCTCCCACTGTAGAGCTTTCAGTCAGACTTGTTGTTTTTATGTACCAGGGACCCGAGATGTCGGCTGATGTCGACGCATAAGTCAAAAGCATGCCTGATGATACGTCTGACAGACAATCTCCAACGACAGAACCTGGAACACCATTTTCTAGATAGTAGCCTCTAAAGGCGAATGACTTAGCACTAGCCGCATATAACGGTGAGACGGAATTGGAATTAAACATACGAGGGACAGCACATGGCAACCGTGCTTGACTCGTCCTCAACTGAAGAGGCCACCGTTTGCCATTCATGAGGACATATCAAGGGCCCCAGGCTGATAACAGTGTGGTCCTCGTCGCCGACTCCTAGCCGGCCTTGTTCCCACCATGTCGTCACGGCCGAAGGCCCGCATCGCACGAGAGGATCGATATCTAACCCATACCCGGGATCAAAGGCCACAAGGCTAGGTCCATCGAGTCGGTAGGATTCACTGCATTCAGCCGATGGTGTGAATGAAGTCGTGAGGGGAAGAAAGGATGTAATAGTGCCGTCACTGGTCACTGCTGGATAGACTATTGTCATTATGCGTAAGCCTGCGTTTTGGACAATTGATTGCCTTTATAGTTAGGTTAGGTGGGCCAAGTCTACAATGGCTATGAGCCCCCAACTAAGACGTGTTATATAAGAAGCGTCCCAGCTACCAGGTTCTCCCATGGCATTCGGAATGGAATTGGTTGGTTCGAAGCTCGGTGTAAGCGCACACGCCATAGACTGCCACCATAGACGAAAACAACATGTAGATAGCCGTGGGGCAAATTGTGCTTGCTGCTTGTTGGGAGTTTGCCCTATGGCCGCCAACGTATCACAGGGGCGGGGGACTTTTCTCGTACCAACAGTGCATGCTCTCTCGTAGCACTCTGGTATTTCTTCTCGAGTGTGACTGCGTAACTTCCCTTGAAATGAAGAATTATTGAGACAACCTCACTAGCCATCAGGAAAAATATGGCGGCTCGAAGAGAGAAGGCGACCGCTCATCGTAGCTCGCAGCATTCTCGTCGCTCCCCGTCTTCCTTTAAGCCTTTCTTTAGTCTTCGAGCTATATTAATCTTGGCTCTATCTTTTGGCCTAGCTCTGTTTAAGTGGACAGATGACGATCCCATTGGATTTTCTCATCATACAGGGAGCTGGGTAGATTGGGACACTAGACGAGAAGAAGTCAAGAGCGCTTTCCTTACCAGTTGGGATGCGTACTCTGACAATGCCTGGGGTTAGTTGATGACAGCCTATCGGCAATACGATACTGACTCTGCATTAAAAAGGCAACGATAGATACCATCCCGTCTCGGGGAAGGGTTCCCAGATGAGTCCCAACGGGCTGGGATGGATTATCATCGATAGTCTCGACACGATAATGCTCATGAACCTTACCGACCGTTTATCTGAGCCTCGAAAATGGCTGCAACGCAGGCTCGACTACAACCAAGACCAAGACGTGAACACATTCGAAACGACCATTCGAATGCTCGGCGGACTATTATCCGCACACTACCTGTCTACAAAACTACCCAACGTTGCATCTCGTAGAGATTCAGTATATCTAGCCAAGGCAGTTGAACTTGCCGACAGATTGCTACCGGCTTATGAATCGCGCTCC
The DNA here is from genome assembly GCA_022578965.1 of Xylaria sp. FL1777. Classification (NCBI taxonomy): domain Eukaryota; kingdom Fungi; phylum Ascomycota; class Sordariomycetes; order Xylariales; family Xylariaceae; genus Xylaria; species Xylaria sp. FL1777. The sequence goes on along the minus strand of MU400666.1, from coordinate 36,477 downwards.
GGTATTCCTTACGCTAGTGTACATCTATCTAAAGCGAGGGGTCTCCTATCCCATGCGGATGGAGGATCATCGTCTACAGCTGAAGCCGGGACACTACAGCTCGAAATGAAGTATTTATCTTACCTAACTGGTAACGATACTTACTGGAGGAAGGCAGAGAGGGCAATGAAGGTGCTGAATGACAACCACGCTGAAGATGGCCTCGTTCCTATTTTCGTACACCCGGAGTCAGGGAGGTTCACCTCGAGAGAAATTCGACTTGGAAGTCGTGGTGACTCGTACTATGGTTTGATTTCCCACCATAACGAAAGTTAAGAAGAGATTGCTAACCAATCCAAGAATATCTAGTTAAACAATTCCTGCAGACCTCCGGGCAGGAGCCTGTTTACCTAGAAATGTGGGAAGAGGCCTTAAAAGGCATCCAAAAACACCTCATCACCACCACCAAACACTCAGGTCTCAAGTTCGTCGCCGAACTCCCACAGGGAATTGGCGAGCCGCTGTTACCGAAGATGGATCATCTCGTCTGCTTCTTGCCCGGATTGATCGCTCTCGGTGCCACACGAGGACATACACTGTCCAAGGCACGCACATGGCCCAGCTGGGATAGCAAAAAGGAGGATCAAATCCAGCTCGCGCGCGATCTAATGAAAACATGCTGGGGAATGTACGCCGTGACTGAGACGGGGCTCGCGCCCGAGATCGCGTGGTTCCATGCCAACGAAGAGGACCTACGCCCGGCGCCCGGCAATCGACCTCTGGCGTCTACTAGAAATTCATTGGCAGCATGGAAGAAGGATTACATCGTCAAGCCACTAGATGCGCATAATTTGCAACGACCGGAGACTGTGGAGAGCCTGTTCGTGATGTGGCGTATCACCGAAGACCCCCTTTATCGCGAATGGGGGTGGAAGATATTCAACGCGTTCGAGAGGCACACTAAATTGAGTCAAAAACAGGGGTATACCTCTGTGAATAATGTGAACGCTGTCCCGCCACCCCCGAGAGACAACATGGAGAGCTTTTGGCTGGTAGGTTATGATAACATCTAACACCATCCGTATCTCATAGCCGTTTCGCCTCGGATGAAAGCTGACGTTATTTGGTTACCTAGGCCGAAACTCTCAAGTATCTGTATCTCCTATTCAGTCCTAGTGACTTCATTCCTCTTACTGAAGTTGTCTTCAACACAGAGGCGCATATCTTTCCGGTTCTCAGTAAGGTAAAGTGGCAGACGGGATGGAGTAGAGGTGAATGATAATGCATGAAGGGGGAAAGGGAGCACAGGCTGGAACTAGGCAATGGAGTGGTTGCGACTACATGGGTACAGAATATTAACACCTACCTATCTTTCCCTACGGCACCCGTACCTCTCGTTAATGTAACCTTCAAAGCAAGGTATATCCTCGACCATGTCATCTGCGACGATTGAATTGTAAGATCTGTCCGGGTAACTCATGCCTCCACTTCGGGAGTCAGGGTCGTAGGAGGGGAGAAGATACCCCCTTAGCGTGGAGATATTATAGAATGTAGCTATATAAAGGTCCAGTTCTCCTTAAAGATCGTTAGAAGGGTACTTGGGAATCAATAGAGTTAACCCCCTACCCATATATTTCTACCTAGCATCGACTTATGACCCATTTTCCCTCTGGAGACCAACCCAGCTGGCAGTACTTTCCGCTCAGTCGAAACTTGCGGAGGACTTGTTCTATCAGATTATCGCAAGTTTAAGGTGAATTAGGGTAGTGCGCCACTTAGGCCTGGCAGTTCGTAATATGAGAGTTATCATGAGAGTAAAACACAAGTGCTTGTCCGATCAAGCTTAGGTAGACAATGCTTCCAGCTGATGCTTGCAGCAAAGGCGATTAGATACTCAACTTCTAAATCCGACAACAGTACTTCATCAGCTGCATCAAGTAGATTCGGTGAGAGTTTCCACAGCGACGTAACGACAGCACCGCTCGGGTACCGTAATCAGACCCCTTAAGGGCCGTCCAAGCCTGTAAGCTGTAAGTTTCAGTTAACTTTACCTTGATTCAAAGTAATTCTGACTTCGGCTGCGCGAGTGCTGGGCTGCCAGATGCTAGCCCGCCTAGTTGACGAGCCTCGTCAATGCTAAGAAGATGTGGAAAGAAGAGTGATACTGCCAGATAATATCGTAGGGCGATCCGGCTGTCGAATTCCTAGCTTACGTCTCAGGAAGAGGCTCCGAAGGTCACCTGTGAATGCAGGTTCCCACTACATCATCAACCCGACAGGTGGACCTCCGGACTCTGCTCCTGACCATCGTGATCCGAAAGATCCTAATAGCGACAAGCCGGTGCCGGTCATTTCTCCTGACCCACTAACTGAATCGATGGTAGTCTAACGCCGAACTTGGCCGGCCGCCGCGGAGCCTAGGTACTTGTGATTACAAGTGAAAGCTGCACTGACGGTTACTCTCGCCTATCGCGCCAATTGTAGCTGCCCGATGTGTGAATGTGTTGAAAATGGTTGCTCGTCGGCCTCTGCGCTCATCGTCGTCGTAACGCATCGGTCGTACTGCTGGGTCGGACATCACAAAGGCCAACGCGCAACAGGTCGCTCCCGTCGTACCGTCCACACTCGGACCATTCCACGGTCGGCAGAATGGAAATCAGCTCAGTAGGACACTATACCTTGTACATACTACGGCTATTCCCGACTGGATATGTCTGGGTTATCCAGCCACCCCAAAAGGGTTGTTCAACAAGAAACCATTTCCTGCCACTGCTGGAAAACGAGGAGCCATGGGAGACGTTTTTATCAGTAATCCACTAACTCGAAAGGTTTGGGCACTCTTCCAAATTAGAAGAAGGCCCACTGACAGCCAACAAATCGCTGACGTTAGTACGCCCCAATCCGGTACATGAACGAGATTGGGATCTTACTAAGTGGATTAGAACCAACGCTTCACCAATGAGGGAACGCCAGCAGGGCTAGAGCGACAAGTCACCACGGGCACGACTGGAGCCTGCGGCTGCATGGGATAGAGGAACGCAGTCGTTTCATAGGCGGTCTGCAGGGCATAGCCAGATTTGGGCCACGACCGGCTTCAGATCCGCTGGCTGCTGAGCAGCTATCTCACCGCTCTCTATCTATGTATCTATCTATGTAGTGTACTGTTATTGTATGGAGCAGACGATACGCCGGTGGCGGGTCACTGCCGCGGGAACCGAGGGATTGGATGATGACGAATTGTGTCTAGTGGTGTATAAAGAGCGGTCGAAATCCCATACCCTGGGAAAATTTGGAAGGTCAGAGGCCTAGCCTTGAATCGATCAACACCCTTTTTCAACCAACTTTCCAAAACAACTCCCCCCCCCCCCAACCCCTCCAACAGCCCGGCAAAATGGACGCTTTTAGCTCTATCGTCGCTGTTGTTATGGCCGCCGTAGCCACTGTCTCGGTCGGTTCCTTTGCCGAGGGGAAGGTAAGCTCATATTCTGCGGAGCAGATCGCTCGCTCATCCTGGAGAGAAAGAGGACTTTCGCTAACTCTGGTCTGCGCAGGCATTTGGCTCTGCTCTCAGCGCCAAGGGGAACAATATAAGTTCGTGACCCGCGGGGGCACGAAAGGCGTTCGCGGAGTCCCGAAGCGGCACAAAGCGGATGTCTGTGGTGGTCGTAGGCGTGGGTTGAGAAATGGCTCTCCGACGCAACCACCACCATCAACAAGTTATGAGCGACATAACCACATCTACAGTTATGAGCATCAACGGGGGACGGCGGAATCGGAATGAGGAAATGGCTTAGGTTCCGGGGCCGGTCAGGTTATGAGCTATGAGATTTTGGGGATGACGGATTCGAATGGGATGGCTCGGTTTCCGGAGCACGGGCATGTTATGAGCATGATGATGATACCCCTCGATTGGCTTGTAGCTCACTGAGGACTAGCTACCCGAGGTGAGTTCAAGCCAGTTAGCAGCCTCTACAGGAAAATCTCCTAATGTTTGTTCACTGCTATCTACTCTTATTTGCCACTGTGATGACTTTTATACTTCAGTGTGACCTGGTCCGACGAGATACCCCTCTTAATATTGAAACTGCGAAATACGTGTTCCTCTATGTGGCCTAATCACTACCCAAGCCATACTACTACCTACAGCAACTGCTGATGCTTGCTTACTTGAGCCCACTATACGTCTCTTGCAAGTGCGCCTTCTCTCTATCCAGGAAGTCCTGGAACGTGTGGAGAGGTACTCCCCATTTTTTCAACTCTTCCATATTGTAGTACTTGATCATCGATCTCGTGAGCACTTGGCCTTCCAAGAGTGGCTCTCCCTTCACCCGCGCAGAGACCTCTTCGTCCGACAAGTAATTGGCCTTGAGCGACAGGCCCGTGGCTTGGGACAGCACCTTGAGTATCTCCTCGGTTGTGTGGGTTACAGATACAACGGGGATATCTGCGCCGTTGAACCTGATAGGGTCCTTGAACGCCGCGATGGAAAAGGCGGCAACGTCGTGCTCGTCTACCAATGGAATCACCGTGTCGGGTCTCAGCGCTGTTTGGAACGTGCCGGTCTCTGCTAGACCAGTATACATAGCAACCTTGGGTGCGAGCCAGTTGGCCATGAACGCTGCAGGGCGCAGAATGGTGTGACTTTCAAATCCCGCGGCCTGGACTGCCTCATCGATCAGCTTCTTGTTGTTGAGAAATTTCGCGACAATACTGTCTTCGGCAAGGAGTGCGACCGCTGTAACACTCTAGGTCAGTGATTGTTACTTAGAGAGATCTGATATCTTTTGGGAGAAAAGGGGGGAGGGGGGGGTTAAGGTTATGGTCTTGGTCAGGAAAAAGACTCGTTTATCTCTCTCAATTTGACAGAAGAAGATGGAAATAACCGATGATTACATACAGGCAGTGTTTCCAGATGAGTAAACAGCATGCTTGACGCCTGCGGCCTTAGCGATAGCAATGATGCTTCTCCCTTGTCTAACGTCGGCGTCCCAGTCGGTGAAATCGGGCTGAAGATTTAAGAAGAGACCATCGCAGCCGGTCAACCCGTCTTTGAGCGCCTTCTCGTTGTTCCAGTCTCCAGGGAAAAGCTTCACTCCTGCGGATGCGAGGTCCTTTGCTGCAGGGGAGGCAGGGTTTCGGACTGTTGCATGGACGTTCCAGCCGATCTTTCTGAGGTCAAGGGCTAAGGCCTTTCCAAGTGTCCCGGTGGCGGCAACGACAAAGAGTGTGGGCGACATTGTTAGGCGCTGGATAGTGTTCAATAGTGTTTGGCTGATTGGTAGCTAAGTAAATCTAGAAATGAGATGTGAGGTTGCTATGAAATGTTGACTGGTGAGGCTTAAGTGACTCTTATATCCGACTAAGGCGAAGTTGGTACTATTTATTTATTTCTGAATGTCTGGGCTTGTTGATTGAAACTGCTTCCGTGGTTAAGCAGGATGAAGAGAATCTGGCGAGAATCTGGCGGAAATCCGGCGGAGAAACGTGGGGGCTGAATATTTTCTATCCTGAGTCGTTGTGGTTACCAACCTTCTTATCCCAGTCATACGGTTTATTCATGATACGTGAAATTTGCATTTGTGTCCCCGCGACGAGGAGGTAGTTAGTACTACTAGGCGCTGGCTAATTTGCCCTTCGGTTCATTCGACGAAGAGACAAGAGGGCATGAGACTCATGTGATATTCACTAATCCATCTACTCCTTTAGACGGCTACATTCACATAGTAAGCACGAATACGCCGGGAAAATAATCTCAAGTCAGCCGCAAAGCGTATCTTGGCATTTGTATTGAATCTCATCCCCTGATGATATTTCTACTAACTACTAGACTATAAGACATTCCAGGCTACGGCTCACCAATCTGTATTGTGCTCTACATTCAGGCAGTAGCCCCCGTCAGGGTCACAGTATAGTCAAGTCCCGCCTGGACGTCGCTACCAAGACTAAACGGATCAAATAGAATGAGTGACGCCGGCGTGTTAACAACAATGAGGCTCGCCTCCTCACTGGAACTCACGGCCGTCGAACCGGAGCCGCTGGCTAGGTCAACATATCGTGTCACGCCGGAGCTCGTGTTGCGGACCGCCAAGGTCGCAGTGAAGGCCTTGCTGGCTGTGACCTTGGCTGTTACGGTAACGGAGCCCGACGTTTTGAGCGGAATAACTAATTTCAGTAGTTAATAATTGTTTTCTTTTCTTTTATCTTCGTTATGTCCCGTTCTAAGGTATAGCCTATGAAAGAGGTGTTTCCCTCTCATAGGAAGAGGAAGTAAGAAAATTTCGGGGTATCACTTACTGCTAGCACCCATATATCGCGGTTGCCTCGCGCTCTTGACCTTGTAGGTTCCCGCGGTGCTCTGAGCATCAAGATTGGCGTAGTTGATGCTACTGCGCTGTTGAAGGAAGACCTGTTGAGCGGTAGCGTGCCCGATGTCGACGTAGGCCATGCGTGCCCAGTAGCGTGCGACAATCTGCTGAGCTGTCGCGCTTGTAGCGATGCGATCGAGAGAGTGCAGTGGTGTCTCATTGCTTCCCCGGCTATATTGACGGATCATATCCCGAACAGCAGTCTGACCGAGACCAGCATATCCGTCTGGGTTCGCCGTGATGTAGGCTAAGAAGGGCCAGGCTTCGTAGTAGTTGCCCGTGTTGGCAGAGCCATCAACGAGGACTTGGAACGAGTCACCGATGACCTTCTGCAGGTTGATCTCGGTAGCTGTCGCAGACTGCCCGTGTGCGGATCGCGCGCTCGCGCACAGCGAGGATGTCTTATATGTGTCGGCGACCCAGTTCGCGACTGTTTCCCACCACGCCCCTGTGCGCCCCTGGTCAACCCAATAACGCTCCGTATAAGTTATCCCGTGGCCCCATTCATGCACGACGACGCCTGGGACTGCGATGTAGCTCTGCTGCACCTCGAGCCAAGGCAGGCCAGTCGCATAGTCGCTATGCATGACACCTGCGGCACCCGGCAGGCTCGCGACAGAGTAAACATTCACTTTTGTGAACGGTCCATCATCATTGGCTGAATTATACGATAGACCCGATGAGCGCCAGCCGATCGTGTTCACGAAACAGTCGTAGGCGCCCTCAAGCATGTTCAGCGACGAAGTCGCCTGGCTACCAGTCGCACCATATATACGGAAGTGTGCCGAGTCCGTGTAGGTGCTTCCACCGGGTCCTACGCTCGGGTTCGCCGTGAACGTAGCAGGCGGCGCAGCAGCAGTGAGCGTGCCCGTGGCAGCCTGATTCAGGGGTGCCGCCGCACCACAAGCCGCGAGGAGGAGGATGGTTACTGATGAGATGCTCTTTGACGCCATTTTGACGGTGGTTTTCGCCGCTGAGCCTTGGCTTGGTAGTGCACGCCATCCCCATGACTCTGAGCAGCACGGCTCGAGAACATGGGATTATATACCAAACCTCCGGGATAATTCTTCCAACGCCGCCGTCGTTATGGAGTTTGACGTCCTAGTAGGCGAGCTCCCGTCCTCGGATAAAGCAGCTGGATGGCCCTTCGCACTAGAAACATTGCCAAGGTAGATGAAATTGGGCTCTCGGCAAATACCTGCCTGTCTATATTGTAGAATCCCCTAGCACTGGTGGAATTGTCCTTCTTGATTTAGTAATCGAGGTTTCGCCTATTCCGCACCAAAAGAGGCTAAACGATTATTATACGTGGAATTGACAGATACCAAGACTTTGTGTTGCATAGTTGTTTGGCGCCCCAATGCAATCGAGATAGGTTCTCGTATGTTACTTGCTTGTTTGGACGAGAAGCTTGTCTGCGACCCAAAGCTGCTGTTGAGTTTGAAAGACAGTAAGTACATAGCTTGGCTACAAACCAGTTCTTCATCTAGATGGATGTTCATGATCCGAGAAGGCCGAATGATTTTTCTTTTTTCTTTTTTCTTTATCAATAATCGCTAATCATCTAATTCCTGGTGTTGTTCCAGGTTAAGAACTACCACTAACCAGTGGATTAGATAATTAAGGCAATGGTTAACACTGTAACAAGGAACCGAAACCTAGAAATAAGAGTTAATAGAACTATCCCAGTTTATTTACTTCATTTACAACTTGAAACCTAAATCAGATTCATCAAACGTGCAATCCAATCCCCCAGGGGCATTCATCTACTTATACTACATTATGTGCCTGCTCATACCAAGCCTTGGTAGACAGGGCTGCCCAGTTGGCGGAGCTCCGCCAAAGATCGGCTCTAACAACCAGGCACTAGATTTTAGCAGCATCGGTGTTAGTGCTTATTTTCCAACAAAGTCCTTGACGGAATTCCGATGACTCGCAACGAAGAATGTGAATGAGGAGCACCACGAATTGATCTCCGAGGGCTCAACAGCATAGACAAACTAGCATCGAATTGAGCATCAATTCCGCACACGAGAGAGCAAACATGCCTCCGTCTCTCTCGTCCATAGAGCGTAAATCAATGCCCAGGAGGAAGTCCGTACGTCGTCATTTCATGTCCCCGTATCCACTTCGATCCAAATCCGTGGGGGGGTGTCGAGCTATTAGTGAGCACCTGCAGGTGATGATTACTATCAGCCAGGTCACCGTGTTGTCTGCGAGATCCGCAGTTACTATATGTATGTGTTAACATGAGCGGGTGTGCAGTGCGCAGCGTGCATCAAGGCAAAGCGGCGATGCGATCTCCGCCAGCCTTCCTGCCTGCGGTGTTCGCAGCGGAAGATCGACTGCTTGTATCCCACACACATCGATAGTCTAAGCAGACGGCGGAGCGACGCCGCCTCATCGCAGGCGGGGACGGGCCCGAGCGTGCGGCCGCAAGACCTCATGAGAGAGCCCGTCTCGGCTGCGGCGGCTGCATCCTGGGAGGCGAGCTTCGACTTCTGTGTGGATCTGAGCTCGGCGGACCATTCGGCATGCCCGTCTTTCCCGAGCATCTCGTTCGATGAGCCCGCGTTTGAAGGGCTGGAGTTCCTTAACGACATGGTGAATATGAATACGCCGTTGGATTCTATACCGCCGACGCCAGGCCCGATGTTGGGACTGGGGTTAGAGGATCCGATGCCTCTGGTGCCGCGGCCGGCCAAACCTCAGATCGCGGGCGTATCGCGGATGCAGTTGCTGCGCGCCGCTGCTGAGCTGACGGAGAAGCGTCTTCGCTACACCATTGATGTGTTCGAACGCGCGCCGGAGCAGATGATTCTCGAGGGCGGGACCCCCTGGAGTCATCCAGCTCTATACCGAGACTCTATGCCGGCAGTCTTGGAGGGTATGTAAACATATCTTCTCTTACTTCTCCGTAAACACCCTCGGCTATTTTGCATCAAGCTAACAGGATGGAACTCACAGACGCCCTCGCAGCCTGCGCTCTACACCGCGCAAAGAACCCAGTGAACACAGCCATGATCCAGCGCGTGATAGAGCAGCGCTACCAGCGCCTTCTCGCGGCCCCGGCCCCCACGGGGAACGCGCCAGAGATGATGGCGCGGACGCACGCGCTCCTGCTGTACCAGATGATGCTGTTCTTCGACGAGTCGTGCACGGCGCGGGCACTGACGCAAGAGACGGTGTCGACGCTCGGCGACTCCGCAATGGCACTGCTGGAATTCACGCGTTACGACCCCTCGGACCTCGACGCCGACGATAGCGCGGCGTCGAACCCGTCGCGCAACATCCCACTGTACCCGCTGACGACGGCGCGCGCGTTCTACGGCGACTGGACGTTCCAGGAGTCGCTGCGGCGGACGCTGCTGATCACCTTCCTGTTCACCCAGCTGCAGAGCCTGCTGCAGGCGGATTTCTCGAGCTTCATGTCGCAGTCCTTCGCGCCGACGCCCTCCGACGCCGCGGCGTGCTTCGCCCCCGGGCATCCGAGCCCTCCCGACTCGTCGGCTCTGGCGGCCATCAGGCAGGCGCTGCAGTACCACCCGTACGACGAGGACAAGAAGTGCAAGACCAAGGTGCTGCTCTGCCAGAACCTCACGCTGTCGGCACATCTATGGCGGGCGCGGGATCCCGTCGACTTTGCTGTCGCGTGGCGGGACAAAAAACATCTCGTCGCGGAGCCCTGGAATATCTGGCAGCGGGTAGATACTGCGCAGGTAGACGATATCGATCAGCTGGGACGCATGCTCATGACCTTAGGCATGGGAATTGAAGAGGCGAAAGGTTGGTTTGCCTCGAGAGGCGGTAGTCTTTGAAACATATTACTTTCTTTTCTTTTCTTTTTTTTTTTTTTTTTTTCACGGCAGTACGAATTGTAACAATAAGTCATCACATGGTTGGAAGCTATTCGGAACCTTGGACATGGGACACTTCATCTCTCGTCATTCTCATAATACATCATCTGAGCGTCGCTGCTACTAACTAAATGCCTCTGTTTTCTAGCGATACAGTCATTAATGATAGTGCCAAAGTAGACTAGATTTCCCCGCGTCGAAAATTTCCAACAAATCCCACCAATGTGCAAAGTGATATAAATACTGTAGATGCAAGAACTGGGGTATCACGTCAAATGTCGCCAACTGGATGCCAGCACGTATTGCATCGCTCTTTGTCTTTCGCGTAGACATGCAAAGTCTAAACACCACCTACGCCGCCATCCTCAAGAGTCTCATCCCAGCCACCAGTTGAGAGAAGCCATTCCCCAACTCTCTCTTTAACGCCTCGCATGCCATCGCCAAGTGCGCCATCCCATTGATCTTGAACGACGCGCACTTTTTCTTTCAAATCATCAGTCAGCTGATCACGCTCACTCCTTCGCTCATCTTCAATAGCGCGGGAATCACAGTTCTCAGCCTCGCTGACCTTACCACGCGCGCTAACAACTGCCTCTTTAACCTCATGTAGGAGACACAGTAGATTTGTCTGGGACTCGATGAACTGATACGTGCTCTTCTCCGCGTGTAGCAGCAAGCTATAGAGGTACTGCAAAGGATGCTGATGATACGACGGGTTCTCCTCAAACTCAGCGGACGGAATCTGGATGCGGAAATGGGCGTCAATGACAGCCGGGATCTTGTCAAGCAGGCGCTTTAGTGGCGGTGCAATATCCCAAAATGCATTCAATTGCATATCAACACCGCGTGTCACGTTCTCCTCGATCACGTCCCGGAACTCGCGCGTCCGTTGTAACACCTCGCTCGTAAATGCTGTCTGTCGCTTGGCCGCATCCTCGGCGAAGAAGGCTTCAGCGTTGCTTAGCTTCTCGTCGTTGCCTGATAGTCGGTACGGCACGAGCACCATCTCGCGGTACCGATCGTTACGATCGCTTAGTAGTTCGTATATCTCACGGTGCAGAGTCTCACGCGCCTCAAAAATCCACTTGAGAAGCGTGAGCTTTTCAAGAAGCTCCGGTTGCTCATCGCCTTCTTCCTGAGGCATATTAGGATTGGGTGCCTGCGTCTCGACGAAAAGCCGTGAACGGAGCTCATCAAAGAGCGCTGTGGCCTTCGCGATACGACCAGTGAGCAGGTCGTTCAGTGGCATGACCACTGCATTTTGGAAGCGCTCGAATTCTTTTTTCTCTAGTTCCTTAGACTGGGCCTTTTCCGATTCTTGCGTGTCGGCCTCGATCGCTGCAGCTTCGGCGTAAGACATGTTCCCGGAGCTAATCTCCTGTTGCAGATTCACCCGCAGCGCCTGTCGTCTTGCCGAGGCTGCTTCCTTAGCTTCATCGCGTACCTTTTGACTGTCTCGCGCAAAACTTTCTTTGGTTGCCTCGATTTCACTTAAATCGCTAACCGTTCGCACCAGAGTTCGAATCGAAGTTAGTTCGGGATGATTATTGTTTACTGCTGGGTGATGGCGAGGATAAGGAGGAGGTAATGTGACAAGTCTAGAGACGTCAAGATGAGACGGGCACGGAGTATTTGGGGTAGACGATGCAAGGGATAATAGCGACTGGCGAAATGGATGTGGTGCCTTTGTCGGTTCTGGTTCATGCCAGCCAACTTTTTCGGGGGGATACTCGTCGGCAAGATATCCTTCGCTAGAACCCGAAGGACCGGATGCGCTCCCGGATGCATCTTGCCACTGCAACGCTTCTCTTGCCTCTTTCGGCACACCCATGTACTTCGATTCTCGTTTTGACCTCTCCATCCGGTTGCCCTCGCCTACTGAATCTGACTCCCACCATCGACTTGCAGGTCTACCCCGAGAATCTGCTTCATCCCGGGCGCTCACGCTCATACTGAGAATTGGCGAAAGCGATGGCATATATTGATTCGAGCTCCAATTCGTGTTGATTGGAGGAGGGCCGCTAGGCGACATAGGGAGACTGGATGATGCTGGGGCAGAGCTTGGCTGTTGCTGGTCACGGATGATAGATGTCATAGAATTCCGATTCGATTTAGTTTCGGACATTTGAGGCGTCCAATCGCTCATCTGTGAACTGTTCGAATCTCGTCGAACCTTCATGGGACGGAATAAATCTCTTGTAAGATCAAAAATCTCGGATCCCATTGCACCAATAGCTGATGAATATCTCTCACGTCTTAACCTAGACTCATTGACAATAAAATCAGCAAATAGCTTTACACGGTCAGCATCTGTTTTTGCAGAAGCTTCTTTTTCAGCAAAAGCCTGGAAGCGTTCAATTGTGCCTTGACAGAACTGTTGAGCGGTTTGGCTGACAACAATTTGTTTCGTCAAAGGCTGAGATACGAATGGAGTAGAGGCGACACTGTTGATTGAGCTGTATATATCTGGCCGAACGTGGCGGGATGAACTTGAGCCCGATCGGCTTTGAGGTGGTGGCGTAGGTAGGGCCTTCGGTGCTATGGCATGCCCTGTCTCCGTAGTAAGGAATGGCTTATCCGGATGTGGAGAGAATGGTGGTGTAGCCGACTCTACAGGCAATCCTGCCGATGCTCGGGGCGTTGAATTACGTGAATCTGCATTATCGTCGGGAGACTTAGCCAGTTCAAGCACCATCTTTCCTCCACTTCGAGGTGTCCCCCGATGTACAGAAAAGCGGCGAGAAAGGTTTGAACCTGGGGGTACTACGATATCTGATAGTTGTTGTGTATTTGTACTTGATTCGGCCCTCTGCTGTCTGGTCCGGCTTTCGTTCCGTCTTTCTCGCAGAGTCTTTTCACCTCGAACCGCACCTGTTCTATTCAAGCCACTATTTGGACTTGCACCTGTAGCAGACTCCGGAACGCTTTGTGTCTGGGTAGTACCCAAATTAGAAGTCTGTATAGTTAACTCGGGTTGGTTGGGTGTTGTGGCACGTTGCTGCTGCTGCTGCTCTTCGTCAACCCAATTAGCCGGGGTTGGGGGCACAGGTCCCAGGGCAGTAACTCCCCCAGGCGGCGGCCGTCTCGTAGGCGGAGACGCAATAGGAGGATTCATAGCGTTTGGTCGGTTTAGGCTCTGGGATCGCGACTGTGCAGAAGGAGGGGGCCCCGGTGGAGGGGGCGGAAGTGGCATACCCGAGTCCCATCTTGTCTGTGATGCTGATCTAGATCGAGCAGAGATAGGGGTCTCTACCGCGCTCGCGGAGGCAGCTCTACGGGAATTGGGTGGTATTACTAGTGCAAGATTTTCGGCCGGGTCCATAGCCGGAGGTATATTAATCATCAACGTCGTCTGTGGCCTGGAAACGGAGGCCAGTGAACGAGTCCCCAGATTAGGAATAGAATCTGTCTGATCCCGATCTCTTCGTCTCGACAGAGTGGGCAACCCGAATCGCCTGTCACGGGAAGCTCTTCTTTCTGTTGATCCCGGAGGTGGCGGGAAGTTTTGAGCAGTAGCCGGCTCAGGCGACGGTCGGTGGCCACTGGACGGTATACGAGCAGCAGCCGCGTTCGCTGGGGGCGTCTCATAATTAGTAGGAGGCGGTCGTTGACTACGTGGGGGAGAATATGGAGGCGGAGGTGCTGGGACAGCGGCTTTTACTAGAGTTAATACTATGCTCATACACGATGGAACAGGCACGGATTCTTACCTGACGAGTCACGAAAAGCTGGCTGCGCAGGGTATTGGTGTGTCCGCTCCGGACCCACGGCTGGCGAAGGAATCCATTCCTGGGGATTATAAGGCTGTATCGAGCTGGCTGGTGTCGGAACGCCGAAGGTATGTGGAGAGTTAATCGTTATAGCAGATTGAGGCGTATTCAATGGATTGTTATGGTATCCCAGCGCCGACGTCAGTAATGGATTAAGGGTCTGACGAAGTCGCGAAGTAGTATCACGACTGCTAGTCATTGTTGCTAATGAAGGCATTCGATTTCAGCTGTCAGTAACAATCGAAGGATAGCAGTTTAGCAATGCGAAAGGTTTCGACGAAATCGCGTTTATAGTTCGACGTTTTCGCGAGATTCTCACACGCCTCCGTTTCACAACCCTGCTCGCCTTTCCTTTCGCAATTCCCTTCAACCGCGGTAGGAGAGACTGTTTTCGCCAGTCACGCCCATGACCCGACAATTCTCAAAGTCGTGACTTGATCAACAAGGACAAGGTAGCGTGGAGTAGATGGGCGACGGCGGCTGTACTATGACAAGAGGAAGATTTCGCGCCGAACGAGGACAGACACAGGAGATGTAAGGGAGAGAGCATCAACTACTATGGAGGTAAGTAGACATGAGAGCCGGGCAGTGTGGATAATCTAGTCTCTTGGCAGATCTCGCTGGTGCATTTAAACCTCCTGCATAAACCGGCGTGAGCGTTGCAGAAGGAGCCAGTCCAGTTCTGGACGGAGGGCCGCAACAGTACAGGACTAACCGTAGATACGCAGTAAGTACCCTGGATAAGGAGCAGCGAGGGGTTGGGATGCCCTCTGGTCAGGCGTCCTGGTCAGGGCAAGGACAAGGGCAGAGTCATGGATCGAATGGCAGCTCTCCCAACGCCAGATGGCCTGCCTGTTTAGGCCAGACTATCTTGGGGTCTGTAGTGCACTGTATTGAACGATGGGATTCGCTGCCGTGTGCGGTGGATGTATCGTGTATCAGAGGATATGCAAGGAGACAGGAGACGCAGCTATAAAAAGGAGCGCATCACACACACCAGAACCCATTTGTAGTAGCATACCAGCATACCAGAGACTAGGTAGGCAGTAGGTAGATGGAGAGAGGCTCTATGAGTCGTCGGCTCTTGTTAATCCCTCCCCGCAGTCTGATCAGCCAAAACGGATCGCAACCACGAGTTACGGTGGCCGAATGAGCGAAAGCGAAGCTAGTGCAGGAGGAGTGTTGAAAGCAAGCATATGCGTATGTATGTGCTTTCGTGGTGGCAGTTGAAGAGACGGGAGGAGGGAGGAAGAGGTCCCCCGCGGAAAGGCAGTTTAGCCCTGTCTCGTCCTGTGCCGGCCATTGGGCGTCGCGGCCAGGGGGGCCCTACTATATTTGGGTTGCTAATTCCTGGGTCCGCGTCCCATTGGCGCGTCTCGTCGGACCCCTCCATGCCCCTCGTCGTGTCTGGCGCTTACACCAGGTACTATGTACAACCAGCTCCCTGATGCTACACCACCACACCCTCTTTATGACGGAGGTATCTTTCACCTTCACCTCTTGGGATCGAGTGTGGCAGATCCACTCTGTGCTCTCTTATAACACCATCCACACTCTGTTTTCTCGATGAACACTACGTTTGATTCGCAGCTGATATAACTCGATTCACCTCGACGTTGTTGTGCTACGAGTCGAAGACTGCATTCCATAAGCCGTCAGGCGCAACGATCGCCTGCAGTCAGACTGCTTTCCGTCCGGGCCGCTGCAAGGTCACCCTCCTCTACTAAGATAATCAATGAGCATACGCAGTATATATAGGTATAGGTATATTCCTGAGCACACCTACTGGTATAGACTCTAACGGTGTCTCGCTTCGGCTCTACAAGGTCTATTGCGTGTAGAAGCTTGGAAGCAGAGTTAATCCTGTGTCGAGGCTAGTATCCATGCACCCTGACGTTCCAAGTAGAAGACATATTATTACAGAGTCAATCGACTGTATGTATATACACTGACTACTAAAATCCCACACAACAATACACAGATGACCGGCATACTGCTTCTGATCACACACCTCGATACCTACCTACATGTCCAGGTAGTCTGCAACGCTATCCTGTCCTGTGGCCTTCCTGCGGACCAGATCCGAAAATAGAACGAAGCGTGACGAGCCAAAGCCGCTAGCCGAAGTACATGTACTATGTATGCTGCATTGGTGGAATCCTCTGCTGCATGGCGGTCAGATCATACGCAGTAGAGCTCGCAAAGACTATATTTACCGGGTCTGTCCCTTGTGGCCTACTAGGTATTCACAATCACAAGTCTTATGGCAGTACCAGCCGAGGTGTGGTGGTACTGGGAGCTACTGATATAGTACTTACACATAAAGGGTTCGTAACAATGGCATGAGGTCTTACGGTGCCCAGGATCGAAAAATAAAGCCGGCGCCGGAAATTATGCTTTCTCGGGAGCCGGCCACTTGGGTCTGCCTTCGGTGGGCCGCCAACTGCACGCCTAGCAGGTTTGCATAGTGAACCAAGCATTTGAGTGCTAGGTATCCTACATTAAGCATTACCACGGAAATCTCTTGATGTCAAGACCTGCCCTGTAATTGTGGGTGCCGAGTTTCAACCCAGCAAGCAGTGTTGCCTACTGCCGACACTGTATGTCTGTGCTTCGCTTCACTCTTAAAACTGTCGATTCAAAACCACATATCTCATTAACATCAGGCGCCATGCAGGTTATCTGCTCTAGATATTGAGTGTAGGCGAAATGATAGGTACCTCTTAAGAGTTTTAAATTTAGCACGATAGCCGCCCACCCCCACGATATGTTGCAAGACTAGGTAGGTAGAACCCACACCTAATGCCCATCTTATAAATGAAAATGAGGTTTTTTTTTTTTAAACTTCCCTTGGTCACTTGTAGCAAGAGTTTTGAGCTAATAAATGTATTCTCGAATGACTTGTCGTGTCGAAGCGTTAACAAGAGCTGGGGATATAGAAGAAGCTGTTAGTATTTACCGATTAAGGAATCCTGTTAGATTGATGATAACCTATCGCTTAGCGGACGGGACTTTCAACGGTTCCCTTTCCTAAAAATAGAACCCTCAGCAAGATATCACAGAGCACGTCTTCAACAAGTCTATGTACGCAGATCACGTCGCAAACTAATCAAACTTTGATAGACTGGCGCCGTGGAGACGATATATTTCATACGAACTTACCATGGTAGTTTGAGCATATTTCCTAAAGTTCTCATTAATTTACTATTTACTTCCGTGTGTACAATATCTCATTAGTTTCTGCCCTTCTTTTCCTATATTCCATAAACCTCTATGATATCTACGGATATATCACATAGGCCACATCACATAATACTTCATCACCGATAACCTTGAGCCGAGGCAGATGAATGTGACTAATGAACTACAGCTAGGTCGTTGTTTTCCTAGTTTACTGTCTATCCTACATTAAAAAAAAATCAGTTTATGGCCCGATATTCACTCCAACATACCGATGTTGTGAGAACGTAACAAGCCAGGGACAAACTAGCTATAACTTCCACAGAGGCAAACAGTCTTGCGAGATCTGAATCACCAGCATCAGTTGGACAGATACGAACTCTAGATAAAGCGACGTTTCTAATACTCAGCTTTCCCTTCCTAACTGTATCCAGTATCCCATGAATCTATATTCAGATCTAGTCAGGATACTATATTAGAACACAAAACACTACAGATGAACAAGTTCAACAAATCACAGTGACTTACACTATTCTATCTCTTCAGGTAACCTAATTCTTAGCGTATGCTCGGAGTGTTGATAGTGACCGAGCTTTGAAGCAACTATTAGGTGACTGTCAACCCCTACCCTATGAAAGTGGCTATAGGTACCTAGTAGAATTGCCTAAGTATATATATATCTAGCTGACTCAGATAGCTTATTGAGCAACAACGCGTACATACCTACTAGACTACGAATGAGCTTCTCTATTTAATTTAGGACAAGCTCTTCTGATAACAAACTTATTAGTTCACATAGCTCCATCCTTAGCATTATAAGGTTTTCGATATACCAAGGTGAGGGGCGTTAATTAAAAGCAGGGTAGATATTCTAACCAAAAAAACTGGGAATAATGCTAGAAACGTATACTGCATACGCGACTATCTAGACAGGGCAAGGAAGTAAAGGTCCAAAACATGTGCTGGGTTATGCACACTCTCTCAAGCAATGCCTAACAATTGGCATTAATCATGGATTGTAGCAAAAATGTTCCCAGGTGAGTTCCAAAATCACGGGATTAGACTAAAAATAAAACAAAATGAGCAGTAGCAGTGATGCATCAGCCGTGAATCGAACACGGGGCCCATCGATGGCAACGATGGATTTTACCACTAAACCACTGATGCTTTGATTGATTGGTCGGGATACTCTTAGACTCTAAGACCAATTCTACCGACAGGCTTATGCAATATCAGCCAAGAGCCAAGGTCCAGACTGGACATGAGTGAAGAGTTGCTTGTTTTGGTTGCCTAATACTACCTTGAATAAGGCAAGGATCCCTGGGTTTACAGCGCTTGAATTTTGAAATGAATTTTCGGTCTGTCGACGTACGCCGGAAGTGTCGCCCCATTGTCGTGCATGAAGCGCTTGTTAGCCGCATCGACTTGTCTTCGTCATCCTGCTACGTATGTGTAAGCAATGCAAGGTAATTATATATTAACAAAGGGATGTTGTTGACAAAGTCGTAACAAAACCATGAAGACCTATATAAAAGCACAGTTATGACAGATTATATAGGTAGGGTCTATCGTGTGAGTGAAGTCTCAATATCCGGTGGTATTATGTAGTATAAACCTAGTCCGACGTATAATGACTGTAGAACAATTGGCGAATTTACAATAGTAACAACAATAAAGTAGTATTTAGTCGTTTATTGTTAGTTATGTAGCATATCTTGCCGACAAACTAAATTGTCGGGAATGATATAATCATGAGACAAAATGTAAATATGAGTTGTTGCGCAAAGAGCCTAGAACCACGTATTGGCCTCCCTGACAGTAGCCCTCATGTAAATTTGCTCCATGTCTTCTACAACATCAATATCAATTCACCTTGCTATACTACAGTATCCCATTCTCATAAGGGTTTCATAATACTCCTTATTAACTAGTGATACAGTTACATACATGTGATTGCTACCTCATGGAAAGCGATACCACCACACCAGCTGAAGAATAGTACCAGATTCCCATTGAGCCAGTGGGCCATATATCACGCATCAACGTCATGGATATCGGCAAATATTCTCATGCACCAAGCTTGGTAATCTATTTGGTCATCCTAATTGAACATCAAGCAGGTCCCTGACATTCATTGTATCCCGAATTCTAGGTGTAGACTTAAACATAGAGAGACGCATTGATAAATCATATAATTATTAACCTCCGACTTCCCTTTCTATATGTACACATTTAGTGGGCCGTGAATTTCATCCCTGGCAACATGGCCCCGAATCGTATTCCCGCACCCGATGTCGACCCCTCCCCATTGGGTCAGCCGCTCCATTTCGAATTTGCAGGAAGAGCGGCTCCCAATCGCTTCTTAAAGGGAGCAATGACAGAGCGGCTGTCATCATGGGATCCGAAAGACCTAAATAAGCGTGGAATACCGTCAAAGGAGCTTATTAATGTGTATCGGCGATGGGGGGAGGGTGGCTTGGGGTTAATATTAACTGGTAATATCATGTTATACCTTGACCAGCTCGAGGCGCCTGGTAATCCAATTATTCCGAAAGATGCGCCCTTCTCAGACGAGCGATTCGAGAGATTCAAGGAGCTTGGTACCCAGGCTAAGGCTCATGGCAGCCTCATCGTTAGCCAGCTGTCTCATCCAGGTCGACAGGTTCCTGACTTTGTCCAGCCACATCCTGTCTCAGCTAGTGACGTCCAACTGGAAGTATCGGTATTAGGGTGGACTTTTGGTAAACCGAGAGCAATGGAGAAGAGCGAAATCAAGGATGTAGTTGACAGTTTTGCTCATGCTGCCGAGTACCTGCACAAGGCTGGGTATGATGGGGTCCAAATTCACGGCGCCCAGTAAGTGGCCATCTACCTCATCAGAAACATCAGTCTTTGCGCTGATAAATGGTAGTGGATATCTCATTGCACAGTTTCTGTCACAGACAACGAACAAAAGGACTGATGAGTATGGCGGCCCGTTACTCAACAGAGCTCGTCTGATTTTCGAGATTGTAGACGAGATCCGCAGGCGCGTGAAAGACGACTCTTTCATTATCGGTATTAAGCTCAACAGCGTCGAGTTCCAAGAGGGAGGTTTCACCCCAGAGGAATGCCGGGATCTCGGTGTCGAGCTCGAGAGGCACAGAATGGATTTCGTTGAGCTTTCCGGAGGCACATATCAACAGCTAAGATTCTCGCACAGTCGCGAGAGCACCAAGAAGCGCGAGGCTTTCTTCATTGAGTTTGCTGATATGATCGTGCCGCAATTGACAAAGACGAAGGTCTACGTCACCGGCGGGTTTCGCACGGCAGCTGCAATGGTCGAGGCACTCAAAACAGTGCATGGTATCGGCCTGGCTCGACCAGTCACGCATGAGTTCGACCTTGCGAAAAAACTACTCGAGGGCAAGGCCAAGAGCGCCATCTACTGTGCGATTGATGACCAAGACTTTGGGCTTAGCCTCACTGCTGCGGGTACCCAGTAAGTGCTCTTCTCAGTTGCAACTCTCAACCCGTCATGAAAACCTCACTCGAGTCACCTGGTGCATCCTGGCTGGCTAACATTCGGGCTCTACACCAGGATACGTTTGGTTGGTAAAGACAAGGAGCCGTTAGACCTAGGGAAGCCAGAACATAAAGCGGCCTTCGATAAGGCATTGGAACAGTTTCGGAAGGACATGGCGAATAATGCGGACGGATCGAAGTATGGGTACATGGATATCAATGACGTCCAGCTTGAGCCATACGGAACGCCATATGCGGTGGCATCGAATTAAGCCTTAGCATGACTTTAGACGTCCCAGATTTGAATAGAAATATTGTTGGTTATTGTCAAGTCTAAAGGAATACCGACCAACTCGTACTACAGTAGGTACCTACGTAAGGGAGAGGCGGGCTACGGCGGACCGATATTCAGCCGACAAGACCCATAACAGCCCCTCCCAGCAAAAGCCTTCTTACTGCATACACAGGCCTTAAATACCTATTCTAGTCCCTTACAAACAGAATTTCTAGAGCTTTCGGCGACATCAAGTTTCGAGCTTCAAAAGAGTCAGTGGACTTGTGAGCCCCCCATGCCGACAACTCTCCCACCACCACCTTCTTCACCTTTTGCCTGCCACGCTCACCGGATGATAACCGAGTAGCTACTCCGCGCCACCTCGTCCCGTCCATCTGTCATTCATTGCATTGGTATGTGTGACTTTTCTTTTTTTGTATTTTAACCTTCGTGTCTGTTTTGTTTTGTTTTGTTTTGTTTTGTTTTCTGTTTGCATTCTTGGTCAAGGCATCCGGGTTACCCAGTTCTTCCTTGAGCCTCCGCCTCCAATTCCTTGCAGCTTGCAGCGTTTCTCCTGATGATCATCCCAGCTGGCACCAGTCATAGAGCGACTTGTACTCCCTTTCATTGATGACCAATATGCTGAGGTCCTTCGAGGCCGTTATCTGATTCCAAACGCTTGTGTTGTTCCGTCTCTTCTTGCCCAATTCATGCCGTCTCGTCCATGTTGCAGTTGCTGACACGAACACTCGCTTTGCAGCATCTTCTGCGAATTCTTCTTGCCGAATATCCCTCCTGTCGCTTGCGTCACGATGGCTCTCCACAACCCCAACAATTGGCATTGGGTTAGCAAGAACACCTCGCAGTGGGCGCAGGATTGGTTTCAGGAGAACCTGACCCAGCTCGAAGCTCAAGATGGGGAGGTTACAGCCAAGATCAGCAAGGTGCTCAGCATGGACGGTGACGTGGATGTTAGTCAACGAAAGGGAAAGGTCATTACTATCTACGATGTAAAATTAGTGCTTGAATACTCAGGTATGCTCTGGACCACTATTACCTGTATATGTTCTAGATTTCACGTCTAACTGTTTCTAGGGTCTGCACCCGAGGCAGATGGGGTGTCGGGAACCATCACCATACCCGAAGTTGCCCATGATACCGGAGAAGATGAGTTCGTCGTAGGTGTTTTACCTTGACTACTACAGTATCACTTCATATGTTAATCACTACCCAGTTTGACATCGATATCCATTCCGAGTCGAAGGAGAAGCAGCCTGTCAAAGATCTGATTCGCTCTAAACTCACACCGCAACTACGAAAGGAGCTATTGAAGCTAGGGCCTGCAATGATTACTGAGCATGGCAAAGATATTCAGCACGCTGCTGGCTCCAATCCGTCAAGCGGGTTTTCTACACCTAAAATCCATGCGCCCACTGGCGCCACGACGAAGTCCGATACCGCATCCAGCACTCAAAAGAACGCCGGTAGTATTGTCAACACTACGACCTTGTCTGAACAGGAAGAATTCCGGACGACAGCCGCAGAGTTGTACCAGACTTTCACCGATCCACAGAGACTCGCTGCTTTCACCCGTGCCGCTCCGAAGAGATTTGATGGCGCTAAAGTCGGTGGCTCATGGGAGTTGTTTGATGGAAACGTCGCTGGTGAATATAAGGAGCTACAAGAGCCTACTAAGATCATCCAGACTTGGCGGCTGAAGCAGTGGCCGGCTGGCCATTATTCGCAGCAGACCCTCTATTTTGATCAGAACGACGTCGATGGTGTAACAGTCATGCGTGTTGAATGGAGTGGCGTTCCCATTGGACAAGAGGAGGTCACCAAGCGGAACTGGGATGAATATTACGTCAGGTCTATCAAGAAGACTTTTGGGTAAGTATTGCTGCTACTTCATTCCCTTTTGCAGAGCTTGCGTTGCTGACATGTTGTTCAGGTTTGGAACCATCCTATAGACACAATTTGTTCCGGGGCGCTCCGGCGTTTTCAGGCTTTCTGGTGCACTAGGTAAGGCCACTTTGGAGGTTGCCTCAGGGGCGTTTAGTCTCGGATAAAATTCTAGAGGTCAGCGGAAACAGATATAGCTTGTATCGAGGTTGCCATAGAGAACTATATATTAGTAAAAGCCTTGGGGACTTCGCAGTGACGTGATTAATACGAAAAAATCAGTGCCTTACGATGTTGGTCGATTATCACATGGCGTTAACACGTGGTCAACTATGGACTACATGATTTTACTAGAATCAATTCGGTCTCATCTCTGAATGGTGAATGTTGTCGAGTTCCGTGTAATGATGAATCATGTTGAAGTTGCGGCCCGTTACTAATCGCTACAGTGAGCTTTAGAAACCTACTTATGTGGCCATCAAAGACGATTAGTGTAATTTGTTTAGAATATGTGGACTTCGAGAAGCATTTGTTTGTATATCCTGGGTCTCTCATATCTACAGAAGTATGTATAGCTTAAGGCGCAAGACTTGACAATGACCATCCCGGCTACTAAGCTTAAGTTCCCGTGTTTCCCTCTAAGCTGGTCCACCGGCTAGAAAACCCGCTTCACCAATCTCATGCTTGATGCGCGTCGCTGATACCGACGACTTCTCCGGTGCTCGTGACTTCGAGCTTGACCTTGCGTGTGCTCCACTTGCGCGGGTTCGGCGCCTCGAAGATCTCGACTAGTTCTTCCAGCGTCTTGCCCGCTGTTTCCACGAAGAAGAAGTAGATTAGGACCATCTCGATCACGATCCAGACGATGTATACGATCTGGAATATGTGTTAGTACTGAGCTTCCCGCTCTCTGGACGGTACACTAGGAACTAGGGGAGAGGGGGGGGGGTCGAGGAAGCTCCTTGGAAAGGAGTACGGATATGGGTATCGGGGCACAATCTATGACATACTGCGGCGGCGTTAGCTAACATTAGGACGTCGGAAAGAGGGAGATATGTGTAAGTTGGGAGTGGGACGAACCATATAATCTCCATTGAATCACTTTGATGCCGACACTGATACCGTAGGTGTTGACGATGATAGCGACGTTCAGGAATAGGTAGTTGAGACCGGATCCCTTCGCTCGCGTCCTATTGTCAAGACACTCGACGGCGTAGAGGGTCTGAAGCGGTGTAAATCCCCACGCGAAGCAGATGCCAAACAGGTAGATCGAGACGATTGTGCCGTAGGATAGGCTGGGGTGGTGGGCCGTCTCGGCAGTGAAAGCTGTAAGGAGAATGTAAAACACGCAGGAGCCCGCTAGACCCCATAGCATCACTATAGTTCGCTAGAGTTAGTAATTGCTATTTCTGGTGAAATGTGCAGGAGCATCGGAATTTCCGTATGCTCTCGAGACATGTTTGTTGCCCTAACGGGAAGTTTTTGCCTCCAAAAAAAAGGCCAAAATAGGAAGAAATCAACTCTAGGGGGAGCTCACTAGGCCGACGACCAAGTTTGTCCAGACACGTCGCTCCGTACACAGCTGCGATCAGCGAGAAAATCGGGTTGATGGCATTGATGAGTAACTGCGTGTTGGTGTTGGTGATTCCGGCTGCTT
Source organism: Xylaria sp. FL1777 (assembly GCA_022578965.1). Classification (NCBI taxonomy): domain Eukaryota; kingdom Fungi; phylum Ascomycota; class Sordariomycetes; order Xylariales; family Xylariaceae; genus Xylaria; species Xylaria sp. FL1777. The sequence goes on along the minus strand of MU400666.1, from coordinate 11,989 downwards.
CGATCATCTCGGGCTATGGGACGCGTCAGGCCAGCTAGAAACGTAGAAGATCAGGGGTAAGGCTTATTACCAGAAAGTATGAGACGACGTTGTTGCCACCTTAGTCGTCAATATCAGTACGAACTGCGTTTCCCACGTAAAAAAACAAAAGACTCACTCCATTGCCCGCTAAATAATCTATTGTTAGCGCTTGATCGTATAAGGGAAATTGTGGGAGAAGAGCTTGAAATTTACTCACAAGAAAGACATGCCAATAACCATAGCCAAGCGATACCGAGCAGCTCTGGTGTTGGCTAGTTCACGGAAGTCCCACCATGGGTTCTCATTTCTACTCGCATGATATCCTTCGAGGACCTCGCGGTATTGAAGTTGAACGAGCGGGGAGTTTGGATCGCCCTCGCCGTGGTACTTCGCGAAGATAGCGAGTGCCTCTTCTGCTCTACTCCTTATTAGTCTTGCAGTTCATTCCTCCCAGGCTTGAACCTGTGCTCTATGATCGACTCGCCTGTCATGGTGGATGAGCCACCTTGGGCTTTCGGGGAGGAACAGGATAAAGACGGTTACGAAGGCAGGAATCCCGGCCTGGACAATAGTAGGGGTTCTCCAAGCCCAAGAACTGGCGATATGCCTAGATCTGTTAGTCGAGGCGTTCTTTGGTCGACATGAGGGTCCGCTTACAAGTTCGTTCCATAGGTTGTCCAACCTGCTAAGATGTTTCCAACCCACCAAAAATTATTGTACCTATGAGCGAGTTAGCTGCCACAAAATTTCCCTAGCCTCGAAAACGTCTGTGTCATACATGCCAGCCATGGTTCCTCTATACAATGGATGTGCCAGTTCGACAGTATACGCAGGTCCTGCCGCGGAGGCGATGGACGCTCCAAACCCGAGGATGAATCTGCCTCCAATGAACTGCCCAAGTTGGTTGGCGGAGCCCCTATAATAATACAGAAGTCAGAGATCACCGTTTGGAATGATGAATTAACTCATTCTAGAGGCGTTGAGGGAGTTGACTGAGCAGAGAAATAAACGATTTAGGAATGCGTACTGTATGGCAGTTCCAACCAACACAATGAGGCACCCGATGAATATGCACCACCGACGACCCCAACCATCAGCAATCAAACCACAAACTATATAAACATATTAGAGCTATATGAAAACACTATTAGTTTGTCGTACTACAACTTACATGGGAAGCTCGCGATCTATGAAATATTAGTCTAAGGCTCTAGTAGCAACGATAATTGACTTACTTGACCTATTTGATAAATAATGAATACGATACCAGTGGTTGAACCCGCTCCGTTCAGCCCGAATGTCTCTTGATAGGTCTCCATAGCATTTATAGCACCCATCAGGGAGCTGTCGAAGCCGTTCATGGTCGAGACGAGATAGCCGATACCCATGATCATATAAAGTCGAAGCATATTCGGTGAGAGGAGCTTCGGCTTCTGTTGAGCGACGGCAGCCTCGAGGGCCGCCGAAGCGGTGTTAATCTCACGGGTTTCTGCATAGATTTTCTCATCGGCGACTGAGTCCGTATGCTTCAGGTCATTCTCCATGGTGAATGCTCTGGCCGACAGCTCTTTAGCGACAAATTTGAGGATATAAACACAAAAAGGAACCCCAGGCTGGCGACAATTATATCCTCAGAACAAGACGCATGACGTGACTAGAAAACTCGGTATGGCTACACGGGGGGCTTTGTGCTTATAATGGGCTTAGCAGGCTCGGTCAATAGTACACCGACTGCATCTCCCTCAACGCCCCTCCGGTTGGGTAGCATGAACATGAAAGACATGCCACCTGGGCCGATGGGCTCCTGGGAGCACAACGGCGGCAAACTACAATAGGAATAGTACAGGCCACCGACGACCTGGGACGGGAAGCTCGAAATGCGGAGATGCTGATGGGGAAAGAGGGGACAAGACAACTATTCGGTCTGGGGAACCGGGGCTTTCTGCAACTATCCTGGATTATCATTCAAGTTCCTTGGTCACAGGCCTTCTTTCATGTGGTGTAAGTCCTCTCTCAGTACTACCTCAGTCCAGTCAACCCCACACCTTGACCATAGCTTACCTACCTGTATGTGTGTACGTAAGTGGCGGGGTAAGAAGCTCGTATGTAAAATGATCACTACCTTCTCGATCCCCGAACCAGCTAGTCTCGATTATATATACGTATACTAGTGCGAATGGAGGGGAAGGCTTTTATAATCGGTCCAAGTAGGTGTAATGTACAGCAGAGTGCACAAGCGGACCAATTAGAGACAACGTCACACCCCCGGATCTAGTGATTTGCACTAATGCATATCGGGATTAGATCGAGATTTGGCTCCGGCTCTAAGTACCAACCACCTCCACATTTTCATCGCTAGGTGCCGTAACCAGGCAACGTTGCCGAGATGCCTTTGCTCGATTGTCTATTCCACTGACACACATCACATCACATGCTTTGGTCTTTAGAGAGGTCTGCTTGATGACGGCGTACTATCGAAGCCTCATTCTGCAAGGGTTTCCCTCGAGTCTTGAAGATTAGCATCTAAAACCAATTAGCTTTCAGCCGCTTCATGATCTGCCATCTCAATCATCCATTTCTGGTTGCTCTGCTTCAATATTCATTAGATAAACCCACACAACCAACACGTTTACCGCCTTATACCAAAAAGGGCTGGTAATTTCGCTACCCACGATCCTCACTGAATCTTCCATTGATAATATCTACGAGCTCGTTCTCCCTTATCACCTGCCTAATAACTCATCATGGCTCCAACGTCTCAACAGCTCAGACCTCAGGCCACGAATAGAAGAGTTATCCGCGAGCGCGATCGTTTACATGTCGACTTAGAGCTAGCTACCTTCGTTCCAGAGCCTAACACGTCAAGTCTTTGGGGAAACGCCGGCCCGGTGGTTAAACCCGATCATCTCCCTGATTGGAGCAATCTCAAGGTTATCCATCGCAATACACTACCCCCTCGTAGCCACTTTCACCTGTATGATAGCGAGGAGGATGCCGTTTTAGGTGATATCCAAAATAAGTCTCGCACAGCCTTGCTTTCTGGTACATGGGGATTTCATCTCTCAACCAGCCCCTTCCAGGGACCCCGCGATTTCTATAAGTCTGGTTTCGATCATAGCGACTGGAAGCTGATTTCGGTTCCTGGAATGTGGCAATGCCAGGGCTTCGGGAAAGGTCCTCAATACACTAACGTTAATTACCCCTTTCCGGTGGATCCTCCACACGTGCCATACGATGATAATGAGTGTGGTCGCTACATTCTGCGTTTTGAAGTGCCCGATCGCCTGAAAGACGGCAGCGTGTGGAGGCTTCGATTCGAAGGTGTCGATGCTGCGTTCACCGTCTGGGTAAATGGCCGAGAAGTTGGCTATTCACAAGGCTCGCGAAATCCCAGCGAGTTCGATGTGTCTGATTTCCTTGAACTAAATGGTGAAAACGTACTGTGTGTAGAGGTATATCAGCGGTGTGATGGGAGCTACATTGAGGACCAAGTTAGTATGACCTAGCTAACCTCAGTCGCGACCGTGCTAATCTTCTCATGTGCTAGGATCAGTGGTGGCTGAGCGGTATATTCAGAGACGTCTGGCTTCATTCATTTCCTTTGTCTCATTTTGAAGATTTCCACATCCAAACTCTTCTCGATGATGATTACCTGGATGCAGATCTAGTCGTTGACATTAAAATCAACACGCCGGGTGAGACAGTGTCAATGAGACTCCTTGATCTTGAGGGCAAACTTGTCACCAGTCAAGAACAATCTCTAGATACAAACACTGGAAAGTTTGAGTATCGCATAAGCAAGCCGAACAAGTGGACGGCGGAAACGCCGTACCTATACACGCTGATTCTCCGCGTTAAAGATGCATGTGTCGCCCACAAAGTTGGGTTTCGCCGGACGGAGCTCATTGATGGCGTATTCTGCGTTAATGGGAGCCCCATTAAGATCCGTGGTGTCAACCGACACGAGCATAATGCGGAATCTGGTAGAACTGTCCCTTACAGAGCATTGCTACAAGACTTTGCGATTATGAAGAGTTTTGGTATCAATGCTATCCGAACATGTCACTACATTAATGATCCCATATTCTACGATGTGGCAGATATCCTAGGATTTTGGATTCTGGATGAGGCTGACCTGGAATGTCATGGTTTTGGGGAAGTTGGTGGCGACCCGGCAAGTTATCTTTCGGATAATCCTGACTGGAAAGAAGCATATGTGGATCGAGCGCTCCAAATGGTGATGCGCGACAAGAACCACCCTTCCATAATCATGTGGTCTCTTGGGAATGAGGCCTTCTATGGAAGAAACCATCAGGCCATGTACGATGAAATCAAGAAGATTGATTCAACGCGATTAATCCATTACGAGGCCGATCAAGAAGCTCAGACTGCCGATATCTTCAGTCGAATGTACTCCTCAGTACATTCCATGATTGAATACGCCGAAGAGCAGAATTGGAAGAAACCATTCGTTATGTGTGAATTTGCTCATGCCATGGGTAATGGGCCTGGTGCAGTTCGAGAGTACATCGAGGCATTCTACAAGTATCCAAGGCTAATGGGTGGGTTCGTGTGGGAATGGGCAAACCACGGCTTACTCACGAAGACCAAAGACGGACAAAAGTTCTACGGTTACGGTGGTGACTTTGGCGATGACCCGAATGACTATAACTTCGTTATGGACGGCCTATGTGACTCCCAACATTTCCCCGGCCCCGGGTTGTCCGAATATGGTTACGCTATTCAGCCGGTCCAGGTCCTGAGCATCGACGGCAGCCAGGTCAAGATCGTCAATCGCTATGATTTTCTTACCCTAGACCACCTTGAATGCTATTTTGAAATTATCTCTGACAGATATCAACATATCGGGCGCAACGTTCCCATCCCGCGCGGTGTCAAGCCTCACACCGTGGCCACCTTGACTATTGGCGGGATTCTAACGACGTTAACAACGGGCTTGACAGAGGCGTGGTTGCAATTGAACTTTACGGTACGCGCTGACTCGAAATGGGTAACTCCCAATCGTATCGTGGCTCGAGGACAGGTGCAGCTCACTCCACCCAAATCATTATTCCAGCTCAAGATGCTCGCGCCGCCACCTATCAGCCGCCCAACCATCCACCGTGAGAACGACTTCATCTACGCCACGATCACGAACGGCACGAAATTCGGCTTTGACATGAATACCGGGACATTGTCTTGTCTAACGAAAGTCTCGAACCCGGAACTGAACCTCCTCACCGTCCCATTCTCGCTAGACTTCTACCGTGCGCTAACAGATAATGATCGTGGTGGCCCCTTCGGGAAGCAATGGCTCGACGGTCGCTTACACCAGACCCGAAACCATTTCAAGCAGATCCGCATCGATGAGATAGGCAAGGCCTGCATCATCGAAGTTAAAAGCCGCATCGCGCCGCCAGTACTCGCATGGTCAGTAGACACAACAACGACATACATCATAACCTCGGCGCATTGTAGTGTGCACATTCAGGCACGTCCCCACGGCCGTCTGCTGCCGGAGACATTCGCACGCTTCGGGCTTACGTTCGGGCTGCGCAATCTACGAATCGTAGAGTGGTTTGGGCGAGGCCCGCAGGAATCCTACGTAGACAAGAAACACGCGCAGTTCATGAACACGTGGGGACTGCAAGCGGACTCCATGTTCCAAGAGTACGAATTCCCGCAAGAGGCGGGAAATAGGACGGACATTCGCTGGGTCGAGCTCCGCGAGAAATGGGGTGACGACGAAGAAAGCCGCTTACTGCGCGCGCGTTTCGGGGATCACGATGGCGGTAGCTTTGCCGTCATGCCGTATACCACACAGGATATAGATGAGTGCACGCATCCCCACGAACTACGTGCGCGGAAGCGTGATGATCACATCGTTCGACTAGACTGGTTCCATCACGGCCTCGGGACTGGAAGCTGCGGGCCTGCCACGTTGCCTGAGTACCAGCTCAGGACGGATCGCGAGTTCAATGTTGAGCTTCTACTTGATTAAGTAGATCAGACTAAAACTTTGGTGCTTGACAGACATTACCTAGGCATTAGTATATCAGTGGACGATGGTATCTTTCTTATTTCTAGTCCAAACAGTGAGGAGTCATATCAAAAATGAAGCAGTGTATCTACATCAAGGATGCTACTTATCTGAAGGTAATACTGATGATTCCAATGCTGACTAAACCTATCGAGGATTATCTACGACTACACTCAAGGATAAAACTAGACGAGCTAGGGACCTATCCCCCTTCCTATTATGCCTCGCCTTATTTCATTATGTATATTCCCAACTGCCAATATCGGACGCTGACATGACCAATTTCAATCCCATAATCTCAAAACAACCCCGCTCCACGAAGGCCGCAGTCTTCGCTAATAGTGTCAAACCCTTTATTGACGAGTTGAAGGGGCAGAGGACGAGGCCGCCGTGGCCTTTACCGTCCGCGAAGTCGACTACGTCTCGCGCTGCCGGGCCGAGGCACTCGGAAGCGATCGACTTGTGGAACCAGCCCCCAGTTATTGCGTCCGCGGGAATGTAATTTGAATGAGGGATTGTATATTTAACCTGTCCATCGGCTTGGACGTAGATTTGCTGACCCCCAGGCACCATGACCTACCGGTTCATAAAAGTCAGTCACACTCATTGAGAGCAACTAAGAAGAACTTGACTGAATGTCGTCGGCCATAAATGAAAGATTCTGTTAACCGAAAGCAAGATTAAATCACAGCAGGAAAGAAATAACCCGGAAGAGCAGGGCGGACATTTTACTGCACGGCAAGGAGAATTGAATTGTCTATATGTCAGTACATACCGCCATAGCTTCCAGGTTTCGGCTGACCAGCGTGCCGACGACCTTGGGACAGGTGGAGTTGGGCTGGAGAGGGCAATAGGTCGACGGGCCATCGAGCTGAGTTGCAAAGCTGTTTTGATTGGCATGTAGCACTGCACCGTCAAATCTTGTGTTGGGGGCATATACAAAGAGCTGGAAAGCCTCTGCCGAAATGAGAGTGGCCATCGCGAGACACAATAGGATGTGCATCTTGGAACGTTCAGCTAGACTTGCGTTCGGTCCGCAAGAGGCGTCTGGTGTAGATCTTGTTCGAGGACCGAATCAAAAGAATGTGTATTCTGAGGCTCTAAATATGTCGGAGCGGCAAGTCAAGCTACAATTGAGCGGGTTGTCGGCGTAGAGGATTGGAGTTCTATTGTGATGATGGGATATTGGGACCGAGGGTGGTTCTTCCGAGTGGCGAAAAGAAGACGAGCACGAGACCGAGGACTGCGAGGAGATCTCTCTGAAGAGATCATTTCTCTCTCTGCACATTCTGATGGCGTCTGCACCTTCTCACGCTTTCTCGGTACCTACCGTGATAGCCTGCTGTTGTTTCCGAGTCAGAGGCCTTTTTCGTAGTCAGATGTTCGTCGATGGTGACGTCAAAAAACCTAATTGCAAACAAGACATGGAAGCGGCTCACTTTCCATGAGGGCTTCGTTGTTGCTTTCCATTGATCTTTCTATCATCTCGGTGTCCAGCTTTTTCCCTCACTCATCCATTACTTGGTCTGGGAAGGCTACTCGACGTGTTCGGCCAGGTATGACGAGCTCTTGATTCACTTCTATTTCTCCGATAAGCTGGTGCCTTCTATGGCATCAAAGGCCTTTCAGATGGCATCAGCGCCACGAAACCGGTTGCCACATTACACCGAGATACCGGTAGAGTGAAGAGTAGGCGCCCAGGGCAATATCCAGCATTTACTGACATTGCAAGCCACCCCTTCTACTTTTCGCGTTTGTATGCAAAGTCGTGAGGTCCCGAAAACCTAGTTGGTGGTAAATCCCTTTTCCCTGACGACAATAGCTAACGGCAGTAAAGGGATCGACAAGTTGTAGGAGCATCCATCGGTTCGATCCGCTCGCGGCTTGGGCAACGGGAAGGTAGTGAGAACGGTATTGAGTCTCATTGTCCTCTCTTCACGGCAGCTGTCAACTAGATTTGTTCATCTTCTCCCTTTCCGGGCCACGTTCTGCCAAAATGCATGCTTGACGCTGCCAAGCCTGAGCTCATATATTTGACGAAGCCTTGAGCCACCATGGTAAAACAACATCCCTCCAATAAGTCCATCCCAAATACATCTTGTTTTCTCCGCCTATTTTTGCGCCAATGCCGTTCGTACTTGTTAACCTATATTGGGTAGTAGGGTTCATTCGCAGTGCCACCCCATGTATATTAACACGGTACCCCAGGCCTTAGTGTGCCTTGGCGGAATCAGGTACATTAGCACTACGGGAACATGCTCGTCATCTTTATAGGAGATGAGCTGACCTTGAAAAGATCGTGCGAAGGGGAATTACGCGGCTTAGTCCCTCGAAACAACAATCCTGTAGTAGAACATTCAGTGAGAGGATAGTTAGCCTTAATCTACAACCTCACAATATAGACCTTATTCCTGAGGAAAAACCAAGGCGACTTCGAGATGAAACCCACTATGGCGAAGCCGCGCAGTCTTAAAATAGCAAGGGAGGCGTCGATCACTGACGCATGCGTTGCTTTCTGGGGTCTCTTTGCAGAGCCAAGCAACTAACCTCCAAAGCAAACCGTACACCATAGTACGTGCTTGTCAAACCTTACATCCCCAAATGTAGCTCTGAAACGCAGCCATTTTGGGATCCGAATCGAACAGAGTAAGATGTGCACTCGAGGTTGAGTATCCATCAAGCAGTTCAGTGGGCTTGTGGTATTAATTTCTTTGGAACACTGTGAGGACCCAAGGCTGTTGTTGATTCGAGGATAATTGTTTGTTTCCATTTCCAAATTTGTACACCACTCGATTTTTGAATCTCATAGAGTCATTCTGAAAATACGGGATAACCTAAAAGCATCATACGATGAGCCTCGAGCCGTGACGCATATAAAGAGGTCAATGGCATCCAGAACAGAGAGGAGAGTAGTCTCACAGACCAACCCGGCTTCTGACTTCAAACGACATTATCCTCCTTAACTCATATCCGACTGTTCATCATGAGGTTTACATCTTCTGCTGCTGCTGCCCTGCTGGCAACCTGCGTGTCTGCAATTCCCACCCCTACTGTGGACGAGGCACTCGACGCACGCACCATCCAGAAAAGAGCTAGCATCACTGATGCTGCGAACATTGGTTATGCCACGGAGAACGGCGGGTACGGTTTCACCACGATACTATCAGTACGGTTGTACTAATATTCCTTCAGTACCAAGGGTGGCGCAGGTGGCACCACGACGACCGTCTCGGATCTAGCATCCTTCACCGCTGCTGCTGAAGCTGATGGTGCGTATGTCATCGTTGTGAAGGGGGCTATATCTGGATCTTACAAGACGCGGGTCGGCTCTAACAAGTCTATCATCGGCGCGGCCGGCTCCAGTAAGTTTCCATTGCTTACAGATATAAGTTGCTGAATATCGGGACTAATTCTCCCAGGCCTCACGGGTGTTGGCCTTTATATCAATAAACAGTCTAACGTCATTGTCCGAAACATGAAGATTTCCAAAGTTCTCGCTGACAACGGTGACGCTATCGGCATCCAGGCATCGAAGAATGTCTGGGTTGACCACTGTGATGTCTCGAGCGACATGGACCATGACAAGGACTACTACGATGGTCTTATTGATGTGACACATGCCTCTGATTGGGTTACTATCTCCAACACCTACATCCATGATCACTGGAAGGCCTCCCTCGTCGGTCACAGCGACTCTAATGGCGATGAGGACACTGGCCATCTCACCGTCACTTATGCCAACAACTGTACGTGAAATTTAGTCTTTCAATTTCTTGTTTTCGACAGTGTAGGAGAAGTGATGTTTGTTCTAGGGATTGTACCTGTATCTATTGCACACACTCACCATTCTTCGACGTTAAATACCTAACACCCTGTTCTTACAGACTTCAAAAACCTCAACAGTCGTGGTCCCTCGATCCGCTTCGGTACCGGTCACATCTTCAACTCGTACTACGACAACGTGAACACAGCTGTCAACACTCGCCTAGGAGCTCAGGTCCTTGTTGAGAGCACCGTTTTCGAGAGCTGCGGCGACAAGGCTATCTACTTTGCTGACAGTGATACTACGGGATATGCTGTGGTGAACGACGTCGACCTCGGCGACAGCACCAACTCAGCACCAAAAGGCACACTCACCAGCGTTCCGTACAGCTACAGTCTCCTCGGATCCGGCAACACCAAGTCGTCTGTCACAAGCAACGCTGGCTGCAACCTTTCTTTCTAAACACTCTAGCAAGACGAGAGGTGTTTGAAGAGGGAGCATCATGCAGTGTACATGGAATGATGGGTAAGAGGGCCGTGGGGCAAATAGAAAAACATAGGTTTCAGTTCTACTACGTATATACCTTTAAGAATGGAGGCAAGAGGATAGAGGTGATGTGCCGTCCTTTTCGCATCTACAATATCGTTGATGTTCGACTGGATGTATCCTAGCCAATCAAATTGTGCATATTTATATTACAAAATCCGCATACAACTCTTAAGCGAAGTGTGAAAGTGATATGTAGCAGTTAGCTAAGCCCTCACAGATATACCACGATGTGAGTAAGTCATGCATGGTGCCAACGCAAGCTGACAAGTGCCAAATGGCTTGATCAGTCAGTTAAATACGTGGGTTATTCCACAACACCCCAATGTAACGGTAGTGATGGGGCTGACCGAACCCAGCTGACCCGAGCGGCGGATATAGCTGGCTCGCACTTCACGCAGCTGCATATGATCAGCTGCTTCTCGTCCCTAATACTTATGGCAATTCATCATATCGGGGCTGTGCTGGCCGAAATGGGTAACTGGATAATGCTTGTGACGCATTAAACAGGTACGTATAGCAGACACCGATCTGGTGGCTTCTGATAGGTATGTGTCATTAACATTGTGATACCATACTAATTACTCTACCGCGATCGAAGGATTTACAATGCGTACGTCAGCCCTAGATTGACAAGACAGGGGTGTCTCTTGACCCCAAATCTATTGCCGTCTCAGATAAGTTCCTCCACTCTCTCATCTCTCCATTAACAAGTCGACGCTCAGGCGATGGTCTTGTTCATATTGCTAGGTCGGGATCGTAAAAGCCATATGGGTAGATGCCAAATAGGTTATCTCGTCTTTAAAATGTAATCAGGTCGCAACAAGCACACTACGGTTGATATTCAAGTGGAGGCACACCGATCGCAAAATCGCCTCGATCCTGGCACTCAAGCTCGTCACGGATTCGTGGCGATTGGCTAGGTCAGGGGGATGCATCTTTATCTGCCATATGCATGCAGCATGCACTTGAGGCGTCTAAGACAGGCTGCCAATACTAATAGTCACACACTCCAAGAGCCGAATGGAACAAGGCGCCAGCAGGCTATAGTGAGCCAACACCAACAAGGAAATCAGCTACACCAATCCAGTTACAAAATACGCATGCCAATACTTCATGTTACATATGTACGTCATCCCCCATGTCGTGGGTATGCCTGGTCCCCCACAGCTTACGAACCCAAACTAGACGTGACACAGACGCTACGATAACACGGTATTGTCACCCAGCGTTTACTAATAAAGGGATAAGAGCGGATCTTACAGGAAACAAACAGCTTATATGCTTAATCTAGACTTGTTCGAAAACATGGCAAAAGCATGACCATGGCACTGCTGGCGCCAGGTCAGTCACTTCGTCTAGAACACGCCCGCCATCATGCAGTAAGTTGTAGCTGCTTAGAGCAACCATTTCCTATCCCCGTACCAAGACTATATGTTCGTGTATGTGAAGTCAGCCAGCCTAGGCCTAACCTGTCAACCATTGCAAACTAATATCCAAGCAACTGCACGGGGGGGGGGGGGGGGGGGGGGGGGGGGGGGGGGGCGCGGGGGCGGGGGGGGGGGGGGGGTGGGGGGGGGGGGGTGGGGGTGGGGGGGTGGGGGGGGGGTGGGGCGGGG
>MU400665.1:0-98902 GCA_022578965.1 Xylaria sp. FL1777 | reverse complement strand
TATATAACTATTATTAATTATTAAAACATATATTTATATTATATTTTTAAATAAAGCGCTTTATTTTAATTAAAATAAACTTTAATTTTTAAAGCAATATTATTAAAAAATAGCGCATAATAATAAGCTTTTTTTTGCTATTTATAAAAATAATAGTTTTAAAAATTAAGTATATTATATTACATTATATTTTATTAATTAAAAAACTTAATTACTAATAATTTTTTATAATAATACTTTTTTTTATAAAATAAACAACAAAAAATATATTAAGCTAATTAATTAAAGTATAAATAAATTATAGTTTTTTTAAATAAGTATTTTGCTATTAAAATTTAGCTTTAAATAATATAAACTTTTAAACGTTTAAGCTTAATATAACAATATAGCTAAATTATAATAGATTTTATAAAACTAATACTTTTATATAATATATATTAAAATATATAATTTAGAAATTTTTTTATTAATAAATTATATAAAGCTTATTAATAACTATAAATATAATTTTTTAATTAAATAAAAAGTTATAAAACAAATTAATAAAATATTTTTAAGTAGCTTATTTAAATTTAAAAATAATATATATAAAGCATTTTAAAATTAATTTAGCTTATATAACATTATTTTATTAAATAATAAAAACATATTTTTATAACTATTTATATAATATTAACTAACTTTTATTATATTATTTATTATTAAAAATAAATAAATATTAAAAGTTTAAGCAATTAAATTAAATTAATTATATTTTAATTGTTTTAATAAATATAACTATAAAATTATTATACTTTATATAATAACTAAAACAATTTATAATATAATGTTTTTTTTATAATTAGTTTAAACTATTAATATAATATTATTATAACAAAATATTATATATTAAATTTACTTAATTTGTTTAGCTTTAAGCTTAAGCTTATATAATTTATTAAATTAATAATAATTTAAAATAGTATTTATAATAGTTTATATAAAGTTATATTTTAATATATATTATTAATTATATTTTAATTGCAATAAAATATATTATATACAATACTAAATATAATTACTAAATAAATACTTTAATACTGCATTATTAGCTAATTTATTTAATTTGCTAAGTTTTTTAATAAATTTTAAAAGTTTTAAAGCTATTAGTTTTTTTAAAAAATAACTATTAATTAAGCTAAAGCTAAAATTATTAAAAGTTTATAGTTTTATAATAAAGTAAAAAAATAACACTAGTTAATAAATTAATAAATAAAGCTTAATTTTTAATTATTTAAGCTTTAAATATTATAATATAATAAAATATTTTAATTATAAAGTTAGCATTAAATATAAGCATTACTATAAAAAGCCTTAAGCAATATTATAATTGTTTTTTTTAAGTTTTATTAACAAATAATCTATAAGTATAAATAGTATATATACGTATATAAAGTAAACTTTAGTTTAAAAATCAACAAAAGTTCTTTAAACTAAAATACATAAAATGCAAGCTTTAAACCTATAAATACATTTATATAAGCCCCTAAAAAAAGTAAGTTATAGCTTGCAGCAAGTACAGCCCGCTGTTCTATGTTTTTAGTCTAAGGCACCTAAGATAATCTAACACCTTATATTCAACAACAACATAAACATGCCTAAGCAATCCATTAACACCAGCGCTAACAAAGCGGATCGCTGGCGGTCATTATTATTAGGAAATACCCAAAAACTAACAACAGAACAGCGGGAAAAGGGCACTCACCATAACACCTGCTCTCCTCAATCGACCCTGTTCTCTTCCTCCGATTGTCCCACTGTACTCGACCATCTGCCTCATTTAAGCACCATTGCATCCTCCACAACCTCTAAGGATAAAGATCATATGTGTGCTGGGTATCATATTGATCATCCCGACCCCCATCGAGTCGCCACTTACTTACCTGGTGCCGTCACTCATTCTACTCTTCCGCTATTGCCAGCATCTAGGTTGTCTGACGCCCCAGTAATATCGAGTACATCCCGAAACCAAGGCGACCATAGTGGTTGTGACAGGGGTCCCAGTCATCACCACCACAAGCATTGTCGACATCATCATCATCATCATCATCATATACACAAGCAATGTGAAAGTCATTCTTCCAATCGGACTAAGTCTGAAAAGGAGGACAAAAAGCATCAGAAGAGTAAGGAGAGAGGTCAAGAGAACAAGAAGGATCAACCGGAACAAGAACACAGACCAAATGAGTCCATACTAAGGCATTATACAGAGTCCCGATCATTGCCTCTACCACACCAGCAACGAGGACACCGCAAAGACCGCGAAGGAAGTCCTGCTTCAGCTCCTGATCGTTCATCAATCCCCATCTCTGGTATTTCAACGTCGACATCATGCCTACCATTAACACTGCCGTCAAGCTCGGCTTTAGACTCCGTCGAGCAACAAATCAAGGCAACAACAGTCCCGAAGCCACTGTCCTCCTCACCTTCGCCGACGTCATCAGGCACAAAAATGGAAGAAGCCTTGCAAAAAATGCGGTACCACAGCGAGATGGTGGCACACTACGGTATGTTGCGAAGGGAACAGGGCGTAATGGGGGACAGGAACAAGGATGATGAAAGGAAAGCCAAGGATGAAAGCCAAGAGGCGCAAGGCGGGAACAGCACTGAATACGATCGGATGGAAAACTGGCATATGGAGAGCTTGGTTTGGTGGGCACAAGAAAGAGTTACACTACTAGTTCAAAAAGTTGAAAATTATGAAATATAAAGGATGATAGTTTAATTAAAGGTTTTATGCATTATAAAGTAATAAAAACAAAAAACCTTGAATTAATATTATAATTAAAGGTTTTTTATAATATAAAGTAATAAAAACAAAAAACTTTATAATAATGTTATAATAAATAAAATAAAATTTAAAAATAAAATTTAAAAAAAATAAAAATAAAAAACATAATGAATTAATATAGTTATTTTGTTTAAAAAAAGTTAATTATATATTTTAACTTTAGTTAGGTATAAATAAATATATAAAATTAAAATTTTAAAATAATTTAAAATATATAAATAATTTAAAGGTTTAAAAAATAAAAATATAACATATTTAAAGTTTTTAATAAAGTAATATTAAAAAAGTTAACGCATTTTTTACTTAACTTAGCCACTTTATTAAATGGGCTACTTAAGCTTAGCGTACTACTTAAACTAAATTTTTATAGCAAGGTACTTAAAAGCCATTATGGTTTTCTTTAAATAACTTTACTAATACTAATTATATAGCCATAAAATTGGTATTTTTGAAATTTTAACTTAAAAACGCATCTAATAGTATTTTTTATAATTTTGCAGCTATTTTATTAAGGGCTATATAAAAAACCACGCTAAAATTTAGCGTGGTTTATTATACCTCTGCAGCAAAAGTAGCTACAAAATTACAGAAAATACCACTAGATGCATTTTTCAATAAAGATTCCAAAAATACCAATTATATAGTTATACAATTAGTATTAGTAAATTTATTTAATAAAGACTATAATAGCTATTAAGTACTTTTATATGCTTAATAAATAAGCTAGTATGCTAAAGCTAAATAGCTTATTTAATAAAGTAGCTAAGTTAATTAAAAAATAAATTAACTTTTATAATAAGTTTTATATATAGGATTATTTTTTAAATTAATGTTTAATTAATTATAATATTAATAAACATTAAAGCTTTTTTAAAAATTTTATACTTAATTATAGTTTTATAAGTTTAAGCTTAATTATTAAATAATTATAATTATTAAAATTAACATAGTTTATAATCGAGTAAGCCATTTAATTAAACGGGCCACTTTGAAAAATTTATTGCTTTATATAAAAATATATAAAGAATATATGTCTTTACATTAAATAACTCCATTAATATAAAAGCTAAGAATATAGAAAAATATGTTTTAAAATCTTTATTTAACAAGAAATCCACATATAACTTCCGTTTGTTTATAGCGTTTTTATTAGTAAAGATATAACGTAATAAAGAATAGGTGTTTAAATATCCTTATAAAAAATATAAAACTTAGTGAATAATGATTAAAAAAAATAAAAAGAAATAGAAAAAATAAGCTTTAAAACGTTTAATTAATTATTATTTCAATTCTAAAAGATCTCGATTTTTAAGCACTTTTTAATTAAGTAGCTAAGGTATAAAAAGCAGTACATATATATTTTACTATAAAACGTTATACCTTTGTTATTTAATTAAAGAAAAATTGGAAAAATAAAGCGTTTTGGTTTTTTAAAGTTTATTCATTATTAATTTAAAATATGATTTTTCCCCTTTTTCTACATTTAAATAAGCAAATCGCGCTAAGCTTTACATAATAATAGGTGTATTTTTTTGCAATATTTTTACTTTTGTTCTTTTTATATATATCTTTACTAATAAAAATGCTATAAACATATGAAAGTTATAAATGGATCTTTTATTAAATAAAAATTCTAAAACATATTTCTTTATATTTTTAGCACTTATATTAGTAGAGTTATTTATTATAAGGTATGTATTTTTTATATACTTTTATATAAGGAAATATATCTTTTAAACTATAGATTATTTATTAATAATAACGCAAAATAACTATTAAAAGATTTAAAAATTTAAGCAACTAAATAAAAAAAAAAGCTAGCTTTAATAGCAAAACGTAAAGCTATAAATTTTACTAAGTTATATAATATAGCTATTAACTTAAAAAAAGCATTAAAAAAAAGCTACTAAAAATAAATAATAGCATTTTAATAAATTAATTAATAAAAGATTAAAAGTGAAATTTTTAATTATATTATAATTGTAGCAAACTTGCAAAATAAAGCAAGCATTAAGCTATTAGTTTAAAGTAAGCTACTTAAAAAAAAACTTTATAAAGAAAGCTTTTATACTTTTAAAAATACAAAAGAAATAAACAATATAATTAAAGTAAAAGAACTTTTTAGTTGCTAAAAACCGGCAAAAAGAAACTAAAGCAGCTTTTATAGCAAAAAATTATAAAAACGTAAAAAAAGCATAAAACTTAAACGTTTTTAAGCAAATATTAACAATAAAAACATAAATTATAAGCTATATATTTAAAACTACTTACTAAATAAATATTAATACGTTTTTTTAAAAATAGCAAATAAAAACTTTATACTTAATAAAATAGTTTAAAAAATAGTTTTATAAATATTAAAGTTTAACTTAGAACTTTTTAAGAAAATTAAGCAAATTTAAAAAAAAAAAACAAAATAAAAAAAAACTAAACTAAATATTAACTAACTATTAAAAAAACTAGCTTAAACTGCATTTATAGCTAGAAATAAAACTAAAATAATATATAAATTTAAAAACTTTGCAATTTTGAACTTAAGTATTATAATATATATATTTAATAAAATGAGCAGATTTTTAAACATTAAAAAAGCTAACTTAAATAATGCAGTATACATAAAAAATAAAGTTATTTTAATTAAAAGATTTAAAAAAGTAAACATATATATTTAAAAACTAAAAAAACTAAAAGTTCTTTAGTTATATAATATAGCATTTTGCTTTATAATAGCTATAAATTTAATATTACTTTAAGTTTTTAATTAACTAAAATATTAATAAAATAATAAACTATTTACGAACTTTTTGCAATAAAAAAATAAGTTAACTTTATACTGTTTATAGAACTAACTTAATTAATTTGGTATGGAATATTTTTTGTTGTTATTTAAAAAATATGCTTTTTATATAACGTGGTTCATATGCGAGTCGCTCATTTAAGCGAGTCGCCCACGTTGGCTTAGCGTACCGTTATATACAATATTATATATAAAGATACATACCCCACTTTTAAATAACTCAGCCAGAAAAAATCGGAAAAATACCGGAGTTTTTTTATTGTAATTATAACTATATATTTTACTTAAAACAACTTTGCCCTAGTGTGTAGCTATTTCTTTAAAGCATGCATTAAAGAAAAACCAAAATACAGGGATTATTTTAGCGTATTTTTTATAGCAGCTTAAATAAAATAGCTATTCACTAGAACAAAGTTGTTTTAGCTAAATTATATAGTTATAAATATAATAAAACAAGCCTGGTATTTTTCCGATTTTTTTTGGCTGAGTTATTTAAAAGTGGAGTATGTATTTTCACATATAAAATAGGTGAAGTGGTACGCTAAGGTAACATAGGCCACTCGCTTAAATGGGCGACTCGCATATAAACCACGTTATAATAAAACAAACTTAATTTATATATAAAAAAGCTAATTTTATAAAAAGATTTATTTAAGTAGTACTTTTAAATAAGCTATTTAGGACTTAAAGCAATGTAATATTTAGTAATTTTATTTTAAGAAGTAAAAATTTGCTAAGCTTTTAATAAAAGTAATAAAATAAAAACTACTTAATGCATTATATACGGAATATTAAAAATTAAACGTTAAATTAATAAATAACTACAAAAAAAGCTAGTAGTAGCTAGTATATAACTAGTAATTAACTTTTATAATTATAAAGATTTTTAAAAGAATAAAAACAAAAAATAATATATAATGCTTATTATTAACTAATTTTTTAGCTTTACTTTTAATTACTATTTATATAACTAAATATATTTATTAATTAAAACTGCATTTATTTATTTAATTAAATATATATAAAATTACTATAAAACTAAAGTATTAATAATAAAATGCATTAACAAAATAACTATAAATATAGAAAGCACTTTTAAACTTGCTTAGTATTTTTAAATAATTAAAAGAATTACTTTTAAAGTGTTTTTTTTAATACTTAAGCATTTAATAAAAGTGCTAAAAGGTTGAAAAGTATAATTAAAGAAAAAGCAAAATTTATAAAAAATAAATTTAAGTTGCTAACTTATTTTTAAGTAAAAATTATTAAAGCTGCTATATATTTTTATAATTGTACTTTTAAATATATTTATAATTAGAAAACTTTATATAAGAAATTTTAAACTTATTTTTAAATGCAAGATAATATAATTAAAAGCAATAAAGTATTTGTTTTATTATATTTAAAAGTTTATAAATATAAAGCGTTTGCTATAATATTAATAGTTTAGCTAAAAACTAATAAAAAAAAAAAGCTTGATTTAAAGGCTTAAATAAAGTATTTAATTAAATATTAATTATTTATTACTTATTATATATAGTTATTAAAGGCTAACAGAGTTATTATAACTAAAGATGTTATATTTAATAAAAATATTGTTTTTTTAAAAAATATTAATTCTTTAAAAAATAACTTTTTAAAAACTATAAATAAAAAGTTTAAAGCTTTATTAACTAAAATTACTTACTAATTTTATTTAAAAACTGCTTAATAAACCTTTATTAATTTATATAAGAACTAAAAGATATATATACTAATTAATTTTGCTAAAAAAGCAAAAAACAAAAATGTTAATAAAAATGTAAATTAAAATAAAGACTTGCTGTTATAAACTAATTATTTATATACTAAAGTAATATTTGCTTTTTATTTTATTTTTTTTAAATTTTTTGCTTACTATGCTTTTTTTAGCGCTATAATTAAAAAAGCTAGCTAAAAAAAAAATCTTATAAAAATTATTAAATTGTTTAATTTTATTTTAAGGTTTAAAGAAAGTTTTTAAACAACTTTTTTTAAAGTTATAGCATATAAAAGTTACTAAAAAGCTACGTTTAATATAAAACGCTTAATAATTATAAAGTTATAATATAGCATATTAATAAGCAAAGCTAATAAAGCTAGATTTTTAAAAAGATTTTTAAGCTATTTTAGTAATAATATTAAATTTATTAAAAACAAAAAACCTGCATTTTTTATATAAAGTGCTGCTTATTATGCTTTATTTAAATTTATTTTAAAAGTATTATTATTTGCGCTTTTATAAAATGCTACTTATTATGTTTTACTTAAATTTATTTTAAAAGTGCTACTATTTATGTTTTTATAAACTGCTGCTTATTATGTTTTATTTAAATTTATTTTAAAAGTGCTGCTATTTGCGCTTTTATAAAGTATTGCTATTTATGCCTTAATTAAATCTATTTTAACAGTATTATTATTTGCGCTTTTATTACGTGCTGCTTTTAGCGCTTTAATTTATTTTATTTTAAAAAATGCTTTAGTACTTTAAAAGTTAAACTTTATAAAGCTGCTTTAAATTAAATTTAAAATTTATTGCTAAAACTTTTTTTTATTTTTAAAGTAGTATAAAGATTTTAGTACTTATTCTATAAGCAAATATTTTAAGCAAGCTAAAAAGTTATACTTTTAAAGCTATAAAGATATAAATATTTAAAAAAAAGTTAATATATATATTACTTATAAAAAACTAACTTTAAACTATATATAAGTATATATTTATAAGTTTAATAAGCATAGCTTTTATTAAAAATATAAAGCTAAACTTATTGTTTAAAAAATTAATAGCTAATTAAAAAAAAAAAAAATACTTACGCATTTATTTTTATAAGTAAATTATTTTAAATTTTTATAGCTATTATAGCTAAGTTTAATTTTAAATTAAAACAATATAATATAATAAATGCTTTTATTAATATAAAACTAAATAAAAAAATTTATATATATATACTTTTAAGCTATTATAAATTATAAACTTTTTTTAAACTTTTTTAAGTATTATATAGCTGTTAAAAATTATTGCTTTTTTAATAACAAAAATTAATTTAATCTTTAAAATTTATAAGCTACTAAATAGTTTTTTATAAAGTATATTATTATATTAAACAAAAGGTTTTTATTTATATATATATAAACACCATTATTTTAGCTTATTAAAAAACTAAAAAAGCTATTGCTTAATAAGCAATTTTTAAATTAAAGCGCTATTATTAAATAACTAATAAAAATAACCTTTTGTAGTTTTTTAGTATAAAAGTTATTTAAAATTACAAAAAAAGCTTAATTTAGCTATTATAGTCCTTATATATTAAAAAAATTATTAAGCTTAAAAACAAAGTTATTTTGAAAGTTTATATTTTAATAAAAGCAAAAAAACTTAGTTTTTATAATAAACTAGCTATATAGCAAAAAATTTATTACTATTAAAAAAAAGTAGGTTTAATTATATATAATATTATAATTACTTAACTTAATATTGCTTTTAAAGTATTTTAATTATTATAATTTAATTTAAATCTTAAATTAAAATATTATAAGTTTACTAATTAATTATTATTTTACTTTAAGATTACTTAATCTTATATGCTTTAATTTAAAAATAAAAATAAGTTTATTATTATAAGTAATTTTTTTTTTATTAATAATACTTTTAACTATAAAAGTTTGCAAGCTTATATAATAAAGTTAGTTAGTAAAATTATTAAATAAAAAACTAATAAACAAAATATAATAATAATATTTATAATTAAAGGTAAACTTTTAGTATTTATTTAAGCATTTAAAAAAGCAATATTTATTAGCTAGCTAATTAAAAAATTAAAAGTTGTATTAAATAACTAGCAAATTTAAATTTAATGCAATAATTAACAAATAATTAAACTAATTATAAAAAACATTATTATATTATAAACTAAGCTATAATATATAAATATTTATAATTATTAGTTATAATAAAAGGTTTTTAATAAAACTTTAAAAGTTAAATATATTTTTACTATTAATATAATTACTAATGGTTTAATAAAAGCACTTTTTAAAAACAAATAGAATACTTTTTTAAAATAGCTTAATTTTATAAATATTAAAAATATCTAAAAATACTAAACGCTTAAAAAAATACTAAAAAAATAAATAAAAAATACTTAAAGATTTATTAAAAGAAAAAAAATTAAATATATAAATAACTAAATAAATATAATAAGTTTTTTTAGCTAAATATAACTACTAAGGTTAAAACAGAATATATTTGTAAAAATTATTCCTTAAGAAGTATTTTTTAAAAAAGTGTATTAAATATAAAGAATTATATCTTAAGCTAGAATTACTTAGCTAATAAATATCCAAAAGTAGACCTATATTAAAAAAACAAAGGCTTTTATATAAAACTTATATAGCTAGCTAATTACGTTTATATAACAAAAACAACACGCAATTAATACAATAAATAAACTTAATATTACATGTTATCATTTATATTTAATAGTTAAATATAAAGGATTATATTTTAAGCTAAAATTACTTAACTAATAAGTATTTAAAAGTAACCCTATGTTAAAAAAACAAAGGCCTTTATATAAAACCTATATCGCTAGCTAGTTGCGTTTATATAATAAAAACAACATATAATTAATACAACTAATAAACCTAATGTTATATACTATCACTTATATTTAATAGGTAGCTTATTTAATAAAGTATCTAAGTTAATTAAGGAATACGTTATATAATAATAGCTTTTTATAAAAAGTTTAGCTATTTAATTATAACCTTTTTATAATAAAGCTAAAAGTTATAAAATGCTTTAATTATTATAAATATAAATATATAGCTAAATATTATTATAAAAACATAAAATATAACTATTGTTTAACTTTAAAGCATTAAAAAAAATTGCTTAATAAAAACTTAAAAAATAAAGCTAAAATACATAAAGTATAAAAAAGCATATATAACATAAAATAAAATATGTTAAAAAAAGTTATATAAAAATATAAAGTAAACATAATATATATATTATAATTTAAAAGCTTTAAACTATTAATATTATTATTAATAATTTATTATATTATTTTATAATACATTTTTTTTATTTTTATATTTATTAATAAAACTATATAAAAAGCTAAATAAAAGCTTTATATAATAACATTAATAATATTACTTTAAAGTTTTTTTTTATAATAACTTATGTTTATTAAAATTAAAAAGCAAAAAGATTTTCTTTTAATAATAAACTTGTTTTTATTTTTAAAAATATTAAGTAATTTTAAAATAAAACAATAATTAATTAATAAACTTAAAATGTTTTAATTTAATATTTAAATTAAATTATAATAATTAAAATACTTTAAAAGTAATCTTAAATTAAATAATTATAGCATTATATATGATTAAAATTAATTTTTTTTGAAAGTAATAAATTTTATGCTATATAGCTAATTTATTATAAAAACTTAGTTTTTTTACTTTATTAAAATATAAGCTTTAAAAATAAATTTATTTTTAAGCTTAATAATCTTTTTAATATATAAAAATTAAAACAACTAAATTAAGCTTTTTTTATAATTTTAAATAACCTTTATATTAAAAAACTATAAAAGGTTATTTTAATTACTTATTAAATAATAATAGATTAATTAAAAAATTATTTATTAAATAAAAGCTTTTTTAGTTTTTAAATAACTTAAAATAATATTATTTATATATATAAACATAAAAACCTTTTGTTTAATATAGTAATATAATTTATAAAAAACTATTTAATAAGTTATAAATTTTAAAAATTAAGTTAATTTTTATTATAAAAAAAACAATAACTTTTAAAAGCTATATAATGTTTAAAAAAAGTATTTTAAGTGCTTTAAACTAAAAACATAAAACAGCAAGCTATATTTACTATAAGCTATAATTTACTTTCTTTAAAAGCTTATATAAATATATTTATAGGTTTAAAGCTTGCATTTTAGGTATTTTAGTTTAAAGAACCCTTATTAATTTTTAAGCTAAAGTTCACTTTATATATATATATATATACTACTTATATTTTTAAATTATTTGCTAATAAAACTTAAAAATAACAATTATAATATTGCTTAAAGCTTTTTATAATAATATTTATATATAACGCTACTTTTATAATTAAAATATTTTATTATGTTATAATGTTTTAAGCTTAAATAATTAAAAGTTAAGCTTTATTTATTAATTTATTAATTAGTGTTATTTTTTTATTTTATTATAAAACTGCAAACTTTTAACGATTTTACTTTTAGCTTAATTAATAATTACTTTTTAAAAAAACTAATAACTTTAAAACTTTTAAAATTTATTAAAAAGCTTAATAAACTTAACAAATTAGCTAATAATATAATATTAAAGCATTTATTTAATAATTATATTTAGTATTTTATATAGCATATTTTGCTGCAATTAAAATATAACTAATAATATATGTTAAAATATAACTTTATATAAGCTATTATTAATGCTATTTTAAACTATTATTAACTTAATAAATTATATAAACTTAAGCTTAAAACTAGATAAATTAAGTTAATTTAGCATATAATATTTTATTATAATAATATTATATTAATAGCTTAAATTAATTATACAAAAAACATTATATTATAAATTGTTTTACTTATTATAGAAAATATAATAACTTTATAGCTTTGCTTATTAAAACAATTAAAACATAATTAGTTTAACTTAATTGCTTAAATTTTTAATACTTGTTTATTATTAATAATAAATAATATAATAAAAGTTAATTAATATTATATAAGTAATTATAAAAGTATATTTTTATTATTTAATAAAATAATGCTATATAAGCTAAGTTAGCTTTAAAATGCTTTATATATTAAAGTAAAGTAAAGTAGTTAAATAAGCTAACTAGCTAACTAAAGTAAATTTAAGCTAAGTTATATAATAGGAATAAAAGTATAAGTATTGCGCTAAACTTTAAAGTATAAATTTAATTAACATATATAACAAGATAAAAAATAGCTATAGTTGCTTTATTTGTATTATTAAATAGCTTTTTAATTAATCGTTTAATTTTTTAATTTATATATAGCTTAATTGCTTAAATACATAAGTTATAACTTATTTTTTTGCAATTAAAGTATTATAGTAAATTTATTGCAATTATATTACTTTATTTTATTAGTAAGACCTTTTTTGAATTCTTTACACTTAATTATAAGTTTGTAAGTTTAAGCTTAATAATTAAATAATTAAGATTGCTAGAATTAGCGTAAAAACTTTTATTTATTAAATAAGTTGCACTTTATTTATAAAGTACAAATATAATAAAAAACGGAAAAATAGTATTAAATAATTTATTTGTTAAACATATAATTAACGTGCTATTAAAACTTATTAGTAATGCAACTATAACGTAACAGCGTTTTAACAAAAAACGTAAAATTAACGAACTTTTTAGTATATAAAAAATAATTGATAAAATTATAGAACTAGTATTATAGCTACTAATAAAAGAAAAAATAACAAAAAGAATCTTTTTTTAAAAAAATGCAAAAAAAGCGCAAATAGTATACATATTAAAAAAAGCCTAAAAAAGCTAGCAAAATATAAAGCTTAACAACAAAAACAATTTTAATATATTTATAACTTGTTATAACTTAAATGCTACTATAAAAGCTAACTAAAAAAGCGTTAAAATATTATTTAAAAGCTTTTTTAATAAACTTTATTAAACGTAAATATGCTAAAATTTTAAGCATAAATAGCAGCTTTATAGCTAGCTTGCAATAATAAAGCAGTATTATTTAAATAAAATAAAAAAGTGCTAATTAAAGTTAAAAAATAAGCTAATAACCTTAAAAATAAAATATTAGCTAATATTATTAAAGCAATAAATATAATGTTTATAAGCAGTAATATAATTGCTGCTAAAAAGCTATATAATAAAAATATAGTAATTACTTTTAAAAAAGCAGTACTTTAAAAAACTAAAAAAAAAAAAATAAATTATAAAAGCTTTTAAAAAAAGATCAAAAGTATAACATAAAAAAATAGCGCTAATAATAAAAAGCATTTTAATAAAATGTATTAAAGCAATATATTTAAACAAAGATTTATTATAATTATTATATAACAAATATTTTAAAGTTATAAAGTGCAAAAAAATGTTACTTAAAAACACAAAAGCTAAATTTGCAGTAATATTATTATATATAAGCAGTATAATAATAGTTAAATCAATATATAATAATAGCTTTTTATAAAAAGCTTAGCTATTTAATTATAAATCTTTTGCTGCAAAGCTTAAAGTTATGCAATGTTTTAACTGCTATAAATATAAATATATAACTAAATATTGCTGCAAAAACTTAAAGTGCAGCTATTACTTAGCTTTAAAGCATTAAAAAAAAAAAAAGCTGCTTAATAAAAACGCAAAAAATAAAGCAAAAATATATAAACTATAAAGAAACGTATATAATATAAAATAAAGGTTGCTAAAAAAAAGTTAAACAAAAAAACAAAACAAAAGCAGCATATATATTATAACTTAAAAGCTTTTAAAGTGCTAAAAAAACATTAGCAATAAATAAAAAAGTAAACAAAAATAGTTTAAAAATATTAACAGCATTAATATTTATATAGCTAAATAAAAAAAAATTACTAGCAAAAAAACAATAAACTAGCAATATAAACAAAAACTTATTTTTGTTAATTTAATAATATATAATATTGCTTTTTAAAACATTGCAAAATTTAAAAGTAATATAACATATACGTTATAAAACAATAGCTTTAATTATATAATAATTTAAAAGCTAATAATTAATAAATATAGCAATATATATTGCTTTAGTAATAATAGCTATTAAGTTGTTTAGTTAAAAAGCAAAGTTATATTATATATAAATAAAAAAATTGCAATAAAAACGCTAGCAAAAAACGCTAATAAAAACTAAGCAAAAATTATAATAAGCAATAATAATTTAGCAATAACTTTATAATTAATATATTTGCTAAATTAAAAAAAAACAATATAACATAATTTAATTTAAAAAATATATAAAGTAAGCAAGCTAAAAAAACGCTATATATTTATAAGTAATTTTAACTTTTATTACTTATTATAAAACTTAAAAAGCAAAAAAAGCTAAAAAGCAAATAAACTATTTAAGTTTATTACATAATAAAATTTTATATTAGCTATTTTTTAAAAAAAAAGCAACTAAAATAAAACATAAGCAAAAAAGCTTAATAATAAACTTAATATAAATATTTAGTAATTTAGCTATTATTTAGTAAAAGAACTTAAAATAGTTAAGTTTAAACTATAAAGCATTAAAAATTATAATTAACTTAAAAGTAGCTTTATAAAAGTATTTAAAAAAAGCAAAAAAATAAAATTAGCTTAAGTTAAACAAAAATAAAATAGCTGCAAAAACAAAAGCTATTATTATAAAAATGCATATATTATATATATTTAGTAAGCTAAATAATACTTTTAAATTTTTAATTTAATAACTAGTAAAAATAGCAAATAAAATAAAGCTTAAAAAAACTATAAAAAAAAACACTAAGTATTACTTTAATAATTTTTAAAAGTAGTTAAAATAATAAAAAAAGCAAAATAAGTATACTACAGATATTAAAGCAAAAGAACTAAAGTAACGTAGCAAGCTTTTAAAAAAAAAAAAAAGCTTTTAATAATAAAACAAAAAAAGCGTAAAAACGTAACTAAAAACAAGCATTTATAAAAATATCTAAAGATTTTAAGTTATTATAAAGTTTAGCTAAATAAGCAAAGTTTGCTTATAAGCTAGCTTTAAAAATTATTATAATTTTACTGCTAAAACAAACAAAAAATAAGCTGCTTTTTACTAACATTTTTAAAAAGAAAATAGCTTTACTAACAAAACGCTTTTTTTTTTATATTATTAATAAACTTATTTAATAAACTTAAAAAAAACCTAACTTGTAAAAGCTACTAAAAGTTTATAATTAACATTAATATAAAAAAAAAACATAATATTACTAATATAAAAATTAGTGCTATAAAAAGCGCCAAAAAATAATTTGCTATTTAATAGCTTTTTTAAAGCTTATAAACCTGCTTTAGTAAAAGAAATAGCAATATTATTTATTGCTAGCTTTTTACTAAAGTATTACTTAGTGCAATTTAAGCAAGCAAAAATAATAGTTATATTTAAACTTAAAAAATCAAAAAAAAACTAACAAAACAGCTAAAAAGTAACGCTTTATTACGTTTATTTACATAATAAAAAAAGTACTAAAAAAAAGCTATATTATTATATAACAAAAATAGCTAAACAAAAAAATCTTTTATTAAATAATTAAATAAGCAATAAATAAAACAAGTTAATAAATATAACTATTAAACTAGTATTAAAAATAGCAAAAAAAGCAATTAGTAAAAAAAGCATAACGTTTTTATTGCAGTTAAACATTATAAAAGCTTTTAATACTATTAATAAAAAAAAATAATATATATTTTGTAGCAAAAAACCTTTTTTTTTTTAAATAGTTATATAAATAAATTTTTTTATATTAAATTATATAGTATGTTTTTGCTTTAATAAAGCAATATGTGAACTAATAGCATTAAAAGCTAAAGTTTTTTAAAGATTTTTATTTTTACTTTTTTTCTTTTTTTATATATTTTAATACTTTATAATAACTTTACTATACACTAAAAACTAATAATAGTTAGCTTTATTAATAATATTAACTTTATTATAGCAAATTTAAATATAAAGCAAAACTATAAAGCTTTAAAAATAAAATAAAAAATATATAAAAACTAAGCAAAATAACATAAAATAAAGTTTATACTATAAAAAAGCTAATTAATATACTTTTTTAGTAATAAAATAGCGCTTATATAAGTAATATACTTTTTTAATATAATAGTATACTTAAAAAATAACGCAAAGTTTTTAAAAGAATAATTTAATAAAAATATAAAGTAAAAAAAACACTTAGTAAAGCTTAAAAAAAAACTAAGCTATAAAACTTTATATAAAGCAGCAATATAATAAAAGCAAAGCAAATATATATAATAATAATATAAAGCATTTTAGCTTATAATATAATAACTTAATATAAAAACTTTAAAAAAAATAAAGCAAAAAGCATTGCTAATTTATTAGTAATAACTTAAAACAAATGCTTTAAACATATAACTAAAGCTTTTAAAACAATTAAAATAAAGCATTTAAAAACTAAAATAAAAATTCTTTTTATTAATTTATATTTTAGTAATAAAATAATAACTTGCAAATATTACATAAAAAGCTTAATAGCTCAAAAATTAATTTAAAAAATAATAAAAAAAATTAAAACTGTTATTTAAAACATAAAAACTTAAAAAGCTAAAAATTAAACAAAAAGCAAGTTTATAAGCAATAGTAAAAATATAGCTAAAAAAAATCTAACGTTAGCTTTAAACTTTTAGCAAAAAAAGTAATTAAAAAAAAAAAAACCTAAAATTATATTAAAAAAAAATTAAATAAGCAAATAAAGCTAAACTAAAACAAGCAATAATTATTTAATAATAACTAAACAAAAGCTTAATAAAAATAAAGCCTTTAAAAAATATAGCAAATTATTAAAGCATAAAATAACTATAATAATATAAATATATATTAAAAAAATAAAGCTAAAAGCATTTCTGTATAAAAAGAAAGTTTTAAGCTTTTTTATGCTTTTTTGCAAATATATTAAAAAAAAAAAACCTTTTAATATGTAGTTTTATATTATAACTTATTAAAAAACAAAAAAAAACAACTATAAAAAAGCTTTATAGTTAAACTATTATAAACTAACAAAAATATATAACTAGTTATAAAAAAGCTTAAAGCTATAAGTAATATTATAAAGTAGCTACTTATTATTAATAAAATAATAATATATAATAAAGCAGTTAAAATAAAAAAAAATAAAAAAAAAATAAAAAAAGCAAGAAATAAGAAAAAAACTAGCAAAAAAAGCGAAAATGCTCTTTTAAAAGTCTTAAAAACCAAAAAAAAAGCTTTTATATGCTTCCTAAAAAAACAAAAAGTTTAAAAGCTTTAAAAAAAGTTTTTCTGCTTTTTAATTATTATTTTCTGTTTAGTAAGCTAATTAATAAAAACTAGTTATTATAAAGTAAAAAAACTTTAAAGTAGCAGCGTAAATATTATTATATAAGGTTTTTATTTAGCTTTTTGTATAGTTTTATTTATAAGTACATAAATAAAAAAACTACGCTATAAAATAGCATAATAAGTTATTAATAATAATAATTTTATTAGTATTTTTAGTAAAGCTAATCTTTTATTTATAACAAATAATATTATAAAACTTATAAACAAGCGATTTATTATTACTAATTTATATGTTTAATTTATATATTTATTAATTGTTATAATTTTTATATATAAATTGCAATATATTATATTTAGCTGCTTTAGCTAATAATAAGCAAAACTTACTTAGTATAAACAGTTTAATTATAATTAATAATAAACGTTTAAGCTAGTAGCTTTTAATTAATAAAGCTTAAAATAAACGTATAAAAATATTAAACTGTTTTTTTTAATTTAGTTTATAAAGCGTTTTTATTTTTTTTAGCAAAATAATAATTAAGTGTTAAAATACTAATATAATTTTTAAAATAATGCAGCTAAAAAACTGTTTGTTAAAAACCTTTAATAAGCTATAAAAAAAAGATTTTTACTAAAAAGCTAATGCTTTATAAAAAAAAAGCATAATTACTTTTATATAAACGAAAAAAAACAAAAAACAGGCTTAAAAAAAAGTAAAAGTTGCTAAAACTTTTAAATAGCTATAATATAAACAAATTTAAGGCTTATTTATATTAAATAAGTTTAAGTTTACGTATTAATATATAAAGCTATTAATAATCAAAAATATACTTTGTTTTTTAAGCTAATATAATTTTTTATTAAAAAATAAAAAGCAAGGTTTTTTAAGTATAAGCTAGCTATTACTTAAAGATTTTGCATAAAATATAGCTATTATTTTTTTATAGTACTTATTATTAAATAAAAAAGCTTTAAAAAAAAAAAGCATATTACTTTTATAAATAAAAAGCTATAAAAAAATAAAGCTTGCTTAATAAAACTTACATAAAATAAAGCAAGCTAAACTAAAAAACAAAAAAACTAAATGTTATAAAGCATACAAAAAAATAAAAGCATATAAAAAACAAAAATATAAAGGCATTTAAAAAAAAAATTAAAAAGCTATAAAAAACAAGCTAGCAGTTTTTATAAATGTAAACAAAAAAAATTGTTAGGTTTTTTAAAAAAAAAGTTTAAAGAAATAGCATAAAAGAACTTAAACACTTGAAACAACTAAAAAACTTTAGTACTTTATACTTTTTTTTTTTTAAACTTATATTTTTATTTAGTTTATTTTTATTATTTTTTATAGCTTATTTTTTTTGTTACTTTTATATATACTTTATTTTAATTTATTATATAGCTTAAAAGTTTAAAAATTATAGCTTAATTAAATAATTTAGCTATAATAAATTATTAAATCTTTTTATATTAATATTTAAAAAATATTAAAACTACTTATAAACAAAAAAAATAAAAATAATTAGTTTATTGTTTTTAAAAAATATTAAAGAAACTTTATTTAGTTTAAGCTATTTTAATAATAAATATAATACTAAAATTAAGCTATTATTTATGCTTTTTAACTTAAAATTAAATTAGCTTTTATTATTTAATAAATTAAAAGTAAATAAATAGCTAAATAATTTAAATGCTTTTTTTTATATAAAGCGCTTTAAAAACATTAATAAAATTAAATAAGTTTTTATTTATTGCAATACTTTTTAAATAAAAAAAATAATAAAAATAATACTAAAAAATTGTTTATTATAAATAAAAGCTTATAAACTGCTTAAGCAAAAGTTTAAGCTTTAAAACTTTAAGCAAAATAAGTTTATTATTGTTATATTATAAAATTTTAAAGCTTGCTTAAAAGCTATATATTTTACTAATTTTAAAAGTTATTTTCTTTAGCATTAAATATATATTAAAAATATTAAAGCTTAAAAAAATTATTACTTTAATTTTTAATTTATTTAAAGTTTGCTTAAAAAGCTAAATTAAAATATTATTAATAAAGTATTAAAGTTTTTTAAAAAGTTATATAATAATTTAAAGAAAATGTTTTATAAAAACTTTTATAAAATATTAAACAATTAAATTAATAAAAAGTTTAAGCTAAATTTTTACTTTAAAAAAACAAAAAATATACATAAAGCATAAAAAAAAGTTAATTATTTATATAATTATAATTTTAATAAGCTTTTATATATTATTATAAATATTATTAAGCTAACTATTAATATAATTATATTAATTATTAAAATAATTATTATTAAAAACCAGCAAATAAAATTAGCTTAATATTTTATTTATAATTAAAATATAAATAATATTATTAAATAAATATAATAGCTAAAGTTAAAACAAAAAAACATAGCAATTATAAAAAAAAAACTAAAAAAAATACTAAAAAAACTGCAAAATTAATATATTTAGCTAATTAATTAAAAACTATAAATATTATAATATTATAAAATTAATATAAATTTATTAAAAAAGCAAATACTTAGTATTAATGTTATAATTTTTAAATATTTGTAAAAAAATAAATATAACTTTAAAAAATAAAAATAAAGCAAATAATTGTTTAATTTTTTATAGTAAATAAAATTAAACAATTTTTATTTAATAAAAGAAATTATTTATTAAAAATATAACATAAATAATTATTATGTTTATAACTGTAGCTTTACTTATAAATTAAAAAAAGAAAACATTATATAGTAAAACTTTAAATAATATTTAAAAAAGCTAAAATATTTTGCAAGCTTTAAGTATATAAAAGTTTTTTTTAAAGTTATAAAAATTAATAAAAATAAAAAAAGAATTCTTAATGCTGCAATAAAATAAATATATAACTTTATTTTAAATAATAATAAGCTGTTTTAAAAAAAAGCTTATTATTAATTGCAAAAAAAAAACTTTGTTTTAAATAATAAAAATTTAAATGCTAAAATAAAAAGCCAACAAAAAAGTTAAAAAAAAAAAAACTTTACTAATTAAATAATAAGTAGCTAAACTAATTTTTAAATAAAAAATTTAATAATTAAAGTTTTATATTTTATAAAATAAAACTAGCAAAAGCTTATAATATTAAAAAAAATAATTTAATAAATAATAAACTAAATAATAGCTTTATTACAATTAATTAAAACTTTATATAAAGCATTTTTTATAATATAAATAGCACTAAAGTTTTATAAAGCTATATATTAAGCAAAAAAATTAGCATAAATATATTTTAAGCTAATTATTATAAGCTTTTATTTAAAAAAGCTGCTTTTTATTAAACAAAAAATAAAAAAAAACCTAAAAAATAGAAAAAAAAGCCTTTTATAAATTAAATAATTAAAAAGATTTATTTAAATAATAATAAGTTTTTTATTTAACTTAATATTAAAGATATATAAATAAAAAATAATTTTTATAAGCAAAATACTTTATTAAAACTAAAAAGTTTTAATTATTAAGAAGTTTAAAAAATTTAAAAAGTAAAACTTATAAAAAAAAGCATAAAATTTAAAAAAATATAAGCTAAAAATCTAAAGATTTTTTAAACAAAAAAACAAATATTATTTTTAAGAACTTTATACTAAAAGTTTTAAAATATTTTAATGTTTTTATTTAAATAATTATTTAAACAAAAGCTAAATTATATTTTAAAGCAGCAAAAGTTTTTAAGTTAATACTAAAAATAATATTATTGCTTTTAAATAACTTTAATAAAAGTTTAAATTAATAAATTAAATTAAATATATTATAGCTTATTTTTAAAAAAAAAAGCAATAAATTAAAATATAAAGCTTAACTAAAACTTTTATTATAAAAAATCTTAATTTAAATAAATATAAAAAATGCTTTTTTTTATAAAAACGTAAATTTTTAAAAAACAACTTAAAATTTTAATAGCTAATAATTAAAAAAGCATAAAAAAGTTTTTAACTAATATTATAATTAGCTAATTAATTTAATAAATATAAATTATTAAATAATATTTATAAAACTAGCTTTTTATTAAAGTATTTAATAGTATAAATAAATAAAAAAATAAACTATAATAGTTTTATTATATATATTTATATGTTTTAATTTAGCTTTATAACTGCTTTTTTAAAAAAATAACGCTATAAAATAATAAAAGTTTTTTGCGATTAAAACTAATAAAATAATTAAATAATATTGTTTTTTGCTTATATTGCTTTAAATTTTTAAATATTAAAAAATAAACTAAAGTTTAATAAAATATTTTTTAAAATTTTAAGCTAATATAATACTATATATTTATTATTTAAAAATAATTTAAAAAAGTAAAAATTATTAATTATTATATTTATGCTGCTTTTAAAAAAAGTAATACTTTTAGTTAAATTTTAACTAAATAATAATTATATATTAATAGTGCTAAAAAAAAAAAGAAAGCTTAAAAAATTAATATAATTAGCATTAATACTTTTAAAAAGCATTAATTAAACTTTTAACTTTTTTAAAATAAGAATTTATAAAAAATATAATCATTATGCTAGTAATAATAGCTTAAATTTATTTAAAAAAACATTAAAATATAAGTTTTATAATAAAAAAAACTTAAGCTTAATAAATTATTTTAATTAAAAACATTTAAGCTTTTTAGATTTATGTTTTATATTAGCTTTATTACTAAAAACATAAAGTATTTTAGCTATATTTTTAAGCATTGCAAAGCTAAAAAAATATATATAGCTTTGCTTAAAGCTTACTATAAAAATAAAAAATAAAATTTATAAAAAAAATATTACTAAAATTATTAACTTTAAAATATAGTTTAATATTATTATAAATTTATTTATTAATAAAAATAGCTTTATTACTAAAAATATAAATATAACTTAAAAAAAGTTTAACTAAACTAATAATTTTATTAAATATATCAAATGCTTAAAAACTATTATTTAAATAAATAAAAAATTGCTGCTTTTTTTTTATATATATAATTAATAAAAAACAAGCTATTTATTTTTTGTTGCTAAATATAAACTTTATTATAAAGTTTTAAATAAGTTTATATTTTTAAAGCTTTTATATAATAGCTAATATAATATTTAAAACAAGCTAAATTATTATACTAATAATAAACTATATTAAAAAGCTAAATTTAAAAGCTTAAAATTATTAATAATTAAAAAACTAATATATATTTGTTAAACTATTAGCTTAGCAAATGAGCTATATAAAGCACATAAATTTTAAACTTTAAATAAAACATTTAATAATTAACAAAAAAAAACAAAAAAAAAATTAAAAAAACGTAGTTTAAAAAAATATATAAGTGCAAACTTTTAAAAAGATTAAAACTTATATAATAATATAACATTAGTAGCTTTTTTAATTTTTTTTATATAAAATATTAAATTTTTTAAAAACTTAGAAATATAAAACAACAAAAAGGTTAATGCTACTTTTAGTAATAATTAATTGCTTAAAATATTTTTAGTTGCAATAAAAAAAATATTAAAACAAAAAAATACTAAAAAATTAATAATTGCAAAAACTAAAAATTTTATATATAAAATAAAAAGCATAAATAACTTAATTATAACTTTAATTTAAGTATTATTAACTTTTTAAGCTTTAAAAACTAATAAATTAATAAAAAATAAAACAATAATTTTAAATATAATATATAAAACAAAAAATAAAAAGATTTATGTTAAAAATAACATACTATTTAATAATATTATTTTATTTAAATTTTATAAGTAAAAAAAGCACGCTTTAAAAAAAACAAGCTATTATTTAGAAAAGTTTATGTTATTTTAACAAAATAGCATTTATTAAAATATATACTTATGTTTTAGCATTACTTTTAAAAGCATTTAATTAATTACTAAATAATTAGCTATTTTTTTAAAAAAGCTTTATATAATTAACTTTACTTAGCAAAAAGCAGCATTGCTAACTAAAATATAATATTGCAAAAAAATAGCACTTTTATAAAACTTTCTTAAAATAAAAAAAATATATAATAAGATTTTTTCTTTTAATAAAATTAAAATAGTTTTTTATAAAGCATAGCAAATTTATAACATTTTAATTTTTAAGCTTTTAAAAAATATTACTATAAAAGTTTTAAAAACTTAATTTAAGCATAACGTTCTTAAAAAAGCTTATAGTTTATATTATAACGCTTAGTTTTTTATATAAAAAAAGAGTAAAAAAGTTTAATTAATTAATTTAGCTATAAAAATAAACGTAATTATTATATATAATGCTAATTTTTTTTAAAGCTATAATAAGTTCTTTAAAAAGTTTATAATATATAAAATAATTTTTATAATTAATTTATTTTTAAAATATAATTAAATATTACTTTTTATTTTTAATTAAATAATAACTGCTTTTTTTATATTAATAAGCTTTTTTTAAATAATTACTTTTTTGCAAAAAGTAATAAATTTAATAGCTTAATTTTTAAAAGTATTATTATAAGTTTTATATAATATATTATTAATAAAATATAAGCTTTTTTTTAATAATATAATAATTAAAAAACTTATTATTAAATATAATACTTATAAAGTTGCTTTAAATATTAAGCAATTTATATTAAAGTATTTTAAAAGGAAATTAATATAAACATATAAAAAATTAATATAAACATATAATGCTTACAAACATATAACAAATAACTTTTTAACTACTAGTTGCACTGCAACCTGAAATATATTTTTTGAAAGCTAATTGCGAGGAAATTCTAGAAATGCAAACGGTTTGTTTGTATAACTAACAGTTATAGAAATATTCATAGTTGAAGAAAATATGCTAATAAACCAAAAAGTGACCTTTTATATAAGCATAAAACATAAATATTTCTGCAACCGTAAGTTGTACAAACAAACCGTTTGCGTTTCTAGATTCCTTTTGCAATTAGTTTTCCAATGATTCCGGTTGCATTGCGGTACAATAAGTAATTGCAAAGTTATTTAAAAAACAAGCCCATTATATATCTATAAAGCTATGTGTTTATATTAATTTTTTATATGTCTATATTAATTCCCTTTTAAAAATTTTAATGCTATAGTATTTAATTTTAAGTTAGCTAAAATTATAGCTAGTATACTTAAAAACAAATAAGCAAAACAAATAATTAAAATAGTTAGTTATATATGTAGTACTAATAGTAAAAGCTTAATAAAAACAAAAGTAATAACAATCTTTAAATAAAAAACTTGCAAAAATATTATAAAAATATAGTTTTTTTTAAAAGTAATAGTATATTATTAAATATAAATCTAAAAGTATGCTATAATTGCAAAACTATTAATGGTTTTATTATAAAAAAATAAACTGTTTTGCTTTAAAAAACCGTAAAAAAAAGCTATAAAAAAAGTTTAAACTGCTATTATAATAGCTTTTATTTTTATTACTTTTAATTATATAAAAAAGCTTATTTAGCTAAAAGTTAACATTTTTAAAACTAACTAAAGTATTATTTTATATTAAAAAATTAATAAACTTATTAAGCTAGCTAAATATAAGTTTAAACTATAAAACACCTTTAAACAAAAATATAATATTATAAAGCTAAAAAAACTTGCTATTATTAAAACATTTTAAAAGTTATATAATTATTTTTATAAAATTACGTTTTATTTAAAAATTAATATAAAAGTTTTTATAGTTTAACTAAATAATAAATTTTTAGTGTTATTAAATGTTTAATTAATAAAATAAATAATATATATAAAAACTTTTAATTTTATATTTTATTATATGCTAAAAAAAAACATATAATTATTAATAAACTTTTTAAAAAACTTTTTAAGCTATTAAATAAATTAAATAATTATTAAAAAAAAATATAAAAAATTTTATTAATTTTTAATTATATATAATAATTATTATTATTATATATAAGAAATTAAGCAATTAATTAATTAAAAGCTTAATATATTAAAAAATATAACTTTTGTTATATTTAAAAAAAAATTAAAGCAAAGAAAGCAAGCAAATTATTAAGTATTTTATTTTTAAGCAAGTTTTAAAAAAACTTATAACAAAAAAAAAACAAAAATACTTTAAAAAAAAAGCCTTTAAATTTTTTGTTAATAAGTTTACTTTTTAAAAAAAAGCAAACTTTAAAAAAATACTAAAAAAATTTATTAATAACAAAAAAACTTAAAAAGTTATTATTAAAAAAAACTATAAAAAAATAATATATAAAAGCTAAATATTTATAACTTAATAAATAATTTAAAAATATTATTAAAAAAGCTTGTATTAAAATGTTTATATTATAATTATTAGTTGTTTTAATTGCTAAAAATTTATTAATAGCAAAAAAACTAAAAAATATTATTTTAATTATTTTTTAGATTTTTTAGTTTTTTAAGTTATAAATATATAAATTATGCTATTAAGCAATAAATTTAAAGCTCTTATAAAAGCAAAATATAAAATAATAATTTATTTAAAAGCTAAACGTTTAAAATATATAAACTTTTTAAAAATATTAAAGTTTATTAAAAAAACGATTATATTTTAATATAAAGTTTTTATTAAAATTAAATATAATAATAGCTTTAAATTTAAAAAAAAAATAAAAAATGCAGTAAATATTTTATAATATAAAATAAACTATAGTTTAGCTTATTATTTTTAAGCTTAAAGCTTTCTTAAAAAAAAGCATAAACTAATAAAAAAAAGCTTTATATAAATAATAAATAAAACTTAAAAAAATTAGCTAAAATATTTAAACTTAATAATATAAACAAATTATATTTTTATATATTATTATAATTATAGCTTATATAAGCTAATATATAAACAAATGCTAATTTTATTACTAAAAAATATAATATTAATATAAAAAATAATTAAATAATAAAATATTGCTTTTTATAAAGATTTTATTAAAGCTAAAGTTAAATAGCTAAAATATTATAACTAAAATATTATAAAAGTTAAAATAATTATAACTAAAAAAAAAATTAGTTATAAAAGCTAAATTTTAAAAAAAAGCTTATAAAATTAAACAATTATTTAAAAAAAGCTTATTTGTTTTTTTTTATAATATTATGCTTTTAATAAATAAGTTTAATAATAAAAAGCTATTATATAAATAAATTAGCTTTTATAAAGTTAAAAAAAATATTAATTATAAAAAATATTAATTAGTAAAACTAATTAGCAAAAAATTAAAAAAGTTGTTTTTTATTAAAAAATTAAAATAATTTATATAAAATAACTAAAAATATTAAACGCTAAAAATTTTTAATTTTAATATATAAACTATTAATATTATAATTATTTATTAAAAATTAAATTGAAATAATAAAGCTTTTAATAATTAAAGCTATAATAATTAAGCTATAAAAAGCAAAAAAAATATAATAAGTTGTAAAAGCTTTTTAAGTTTATAAAAGCTATAATATAACTTTTAATGCTTTAAATATTTTAAGTGCTAAAAAATATAATAGCTTATTTTATTTTTTTAATTATTATATTATAAAGCGCTTTAAAAAGTAATAACTAATAAAAGTTAAAACAATAGATTTTTTTTTTTTTTTTTTGTTTTTTTATTAATTGTTTTGTTTTTTATTTTTGCTAATTATATAAATTTATATAATAAAGTTATAATATACAAAATTATTTTTTTTTGCTTAAAACTAAACGTGCTTTTTATAGCTTTTTTTTTATTAGTTTTATATTTATTAGTTTTATAATAACTAATTTATTAATATTTTTTTATTATTATATTAAAAATATAAGTTTTTATTTTATTTTAATGTTTTTTAAATAGCTTAGTAGTTTAATTTTAATATAAATTATTATTGCTTTTTTTTAAAATGCATAAAAATAAAAAAAATAAAAATAAAAAGTATTTATTAGTTTTAATTATTTAAGTTTATTTTATTATATTAATGCTTATATATAAGTTTTCTTACTTTTAATTGCTTTATTATTTTTATTTAAAACTAAATAGCTTTTCTTGCTTTTAGTTTAAATTATTTAATATTTAATAAAAACTTTAAAACTATTAAAAAGCAAAAAACATTATTATTACATTTTAAAAAATTATTAGTTTATATTTTATATGCTTAAACTACTAATAATAATTTTAAGCTATTATTAAGTAATAATAAATATTTAATAAAATAATAAACATTTAAGCAAAATTTAAAGCAAGCTTAATAAAAACAAAATTTTATTATAAAAAATTAAGTAAAATTATTTAATTATATAAAGCTAAAAAAATAAAAACTAAAAAAAAAAAAAAAAAAAGTTTAATAATTTAGTATTAATAATTTTTATTTTATATATTTTTAAGTTTTTTATAATAGAAGTTTTATATATTTACTTTTATAAGTATTATAATTTAACTTTTTATATAATAATTTTTTTTTATTTATTTATTACGGTTAAAAAAAAGTTTATAAGCTATATAATAAAAAAAAATATTTATAAATTATATTAAAAAAAGTATTGCTATATAAATAAATTGGTTAATTTTTTTATTTTATTTTATTTTATATAATTTATTTAATTTATTTTTTAGCTATTTTTTTAAATATTTAAGCATTATATTAATTCTTTAAATAATATTAAATTATTATTTATTAATATTATATTTAATAAGTTAAGCAATAAAATTAGGTTAAAAAAAATGCTTTAATTTATGTTTTAATTTGGTTTTTTTTTTAATTAAGTAAACAAAAGTATTTTTAGTTAAAAATTATTTGTTTTTTAAAGTTTTTAAACATAAGAATTTTTTTAATTACTATAATTATTATATTAATTTTAAAATATTTAGTTATATTACTTTTAAACTTATAAAATAAATAGTTTTATAACTAAATAATAAATATATAATTAATATATATATTAAACTTTTATTTTAAAATAATATAGCAAAAAAAAAAAATAAAGCTTTATATACTTTTTGCTTTTAGCTATTATTAATAATTATTTATAATGTTTATAAAGTATAACATTTTATATTTTAAATAGTTATATAAATATAGCTATAAATTAACAAAAATTATAAAAAATTTAATATATATATTTGCTTTAAAAACTACTTTTAGTTATTTTTATATATAATAAGCAAAATTTTAAATATTATTGCTTTTTTATTTAACTAAAGTTAACTTAAATATATTAATTTATATAATATATAAAAAAAAAATTATAACTACCTTTTTATTAAATATATTTATTATTAATATTACTATTAAAAATTTTAATTTTTAAATAGCTTAATGCTTAATTATATAAAATAAAAAAAGTTAATTAAATAAAAAAAACAAAGTTTAAAAAAAAAAAAGCATATATATTTTATTATAGCAATTAATACATAAGCATGAAAAATTAATACATAAGCATAACTTTATATAAGCATAACTTTTTTAGCCCTTTTATTAGCCCAAAAAATAATTATTAGTGCATATAGTACTATTGCGGCTTTTATAGCTAACTTATTATAGCTTTTGCTATTACGGCTATTATAGCTAACTTATTACAGCTAACTTATTATAGCTACTATTATAGCTAACCTATTATAGCGAACTTATTGCAGCTATTATAGCTAATTTATTGCAGCTATTATAGCTAACTAACTTATTATAGCTACTATTATAGCTAACTTATTATAGCTTTTATAGTTAACCTATTATAGCTTTTATAGCTAACTTATTATAGCTTTTGTAGCTTTTATATATATAGCTATTGTAGCTATTGCAGCTATTATAGCCTTTGCGGCTATTATAGCCCTTGCGTGCAAGTTAGTGCAGCTATATAAGTTAACGCTAAAGGTTGCGCTTAGTAAGCCTTAATTTTAGCCAATACAAACTGCTAAAAAAGTTATGCCTATAAAAAGTTATGCTTATATATTAATTCTTTATGCTTATATATTAATTGCCTTTATTATTTATTAGTAAACTTAACTTTTTAATATTATAAATATAATTATTTATTAGCTAAATAGTATTAATTTTTTAAATATTAATTAATTATTATAATGTTTTTTAATTATTTAAAGCTTTATTAATATTGCAAAAAAAAATTTTTAAGTGCTTAATTAAGCAAGCATTAATTATGCTATTTAAAAATAAAGTTTTTATAATAAAAGCATAAATTAAATAATCTAAAAATTTAAGCATTAAAACAAAAAACTGCAAAAAAGGTTTAAGCTTAAAAACTACTTAAAAAAAAACAAATTAAAAAGAAAAACAAGCTTTTTTTTTATATTTATTAAAGCTTTAATTATTTACTTTATTATTAGTTATAATAAATATTTAAAAAAAAATAAATTATAAATATATTAA
Organism: Xylaria sp. FL1777; assembly: GCA_022578965.1. Classification (NCBI taxonomy): domain Eukaryota; kingdom Fungi; phylum Ascomycota; class Sordariomycetes; order Xylariales; family Xylariaceae; genus Xylaria; species Xylaria sp. FL1777. The sequence goes on along the minus strand of MU400665.1, from coordinate 68,821 downwards.
AAAAAAGTTAAAAAGTAATTATTTAATAATTACAACTACTTTATTTGCTTATTTTTTAATTAATATTAATATAAATATATAAAAAATAATTATTATAAAAGCATTTAATAAATAATAATTTATTTTAGTAATAAAATAATTAATTAATAAATTAAAAATAATATAGTAAGTTTATAAAAAAAAAGTATATTAATTTAAAGCTATATATTTTAGCTTTTTTTTTATTATATTTATTATATTAAATTTTTTATTTATATTTAATTTTGCTATTTTATTTATTTAATAAGTTTTAACTTTTTTCATTTAATATAAATATTTTTAGCATTTATATTTAAAGAATTTTATAATTACTAAAAAATAATAACTTAAATTAGCAATTAACAATATTAAATTATATATAGCAAATAATATTAATATTAATATTTATATTTTATACTTTTTATATTATTTATTTTTATATTTTTAACTTATATTAAAATTTTTAATTTGTTTATATTTTTTAGTTAATTATAAAACATAATAAAAATATATATATGCTTAAATATTATTAAAAATTACTTTTATTATATATATATGCTTTTAATTATTATATTTTTTATTTTTAAAAAACTTATTAGTGTTATAAATTAGCTAAAAATAAAAATATTTTTTTTAAAAAGTTTTAAAAAGCTAACAGTTTATACTAAAGCATATAAGCAATTAGCATAAAAAATAGCAAATTTTAAAATAAAAGCAAAAAAAAAAAAAAATAAGCATATATTAAAATAAAGTAAAATAGTTAAATAAGCTAACTAGCTAGCTAAAGTAAGTTTAAGCTAAATCACATAATAAAAATAAAAGTATAAATATTACGTTAAACTTTAAAGTATAAATTTAACTAATATGCATAACATTATAAAAAATAGCTATAGTTGCTTTATTTATATTATTAAATAGTTCTTTAATTAATTGTTTTATTTCTTAATTTATATATGGTTTAATTGCTTAAATGCATAAAGTATAACTTATTTTCTTGCAATTAAAGTAGTATAATAAATCTTGCGTAATTGCACTGCTTTATTTCAATATATATAAATTTAATTATTAATTATAAAAAGCTTTTTTTAAAAAATTAAAAGCTTTTTAAAAATAGCTTTAAAAAAAGGCTAATAATTATTAAAAGTTTAAAATATAAAAAATATTTAGCTTGCTAGTTTTTTTTATAAATTAAAAAACTAAATATAAAAAATATTTAGCTAAAAAATATATTGCTTTTTTTAGTTAATGTTTTTTTAAAGTTTGTTTTAAAATTTTATTTTATATAATAAAAAGTAACTTTTATAAAAAGTTTGTTTTTTAAAAACTTAAAAAAAAGTAAAAAAATAATACTAAAAAAGCATTTTAGTTATGCATTTTTTAAAAATAATAAAACTTACTAAAATTTATTTTTAAATTTAATTTAATAAATATAAAAAAAAGCAATAGATTTAATATATAAAAGGTATTATAATAAAAAAGCGTTAAAATATTAATAGTTTATATTATACGTAATTTTAATAGAAGTTTTTTATATTTTTAACTTATTGCTTAATAAAAAAGCGCTTAATTTTTAAAAAAAAGCTTTTATAATATATTTTGCTATATAAAACTGCTTAATAAACATAAATAAAATGTTATTTTATATGCTTAAACTAAAAAACAAATATTTAAAAGCATTTTTATAAGTTATAAACTAAATATTAAAATTTATAACTATAAAGAATTTTATAATATTAATATAATATTTATTTAAAATTAAAAAATATTATAATAATAATAACTTTTGCTTTAATAAATTTAATATTATATTTATAAAAAATTTAATAGTTTTAGCAATAAAGCTAAAACTATATAAAAATAAAAACTTATAATATAAAAACTAAATATTTAGTAGTTATTATTTATAAAATTTTTAAAAGAATTATTATTATAAAAAGCTTTAAATAATTATTAAAAAAATACTAACTTAAAACATTTTAATAAATTAAAGCTTTATAATAAATAAAAACTAGTTTATTATTTTTTACTAAATAAAGTTTTAAAAATAATATATAAAAATAATAAAAAGCAATAATTAAAAACTTTTTTTTTAAAATAATAAATAGTTCCTAAAAAAACTTACTAGTATAAATAAAAGTATTTAAATTATTAAAAAAAGCTTGCTATTTATAGCTACTATAAAAACTTTTATAAAATAAATATAACAAAATAAAAATTTAAAGCTATTTATATTATAAATATTTTTATAAAGCTAAATCTTAAAAAATAGCTAAATAAACATAAAATAAAAGCTTTATTAAATATATTACTTTAATTATATATAAATAAAAAAGCTCAAACTTTAAAAATAAATATTAAACTTAAATCTAGCTAGTTTATAAAAGATTTTTTTATAAACTAATAAAATATAAAATAAGCTATAATAATTGCTAAACCTTTTTAAATAAAATATTTTATAATAAAATATTGCTTAAGTAATTATTAAATTATTATTTCTTTTAATATTGTTTTAAAAATAGCATATATTTTAAACTTTAAGTATATTATTAATAAAAATAATAAGCAAGTTTTTTAAAAATTATAAAAATATTAAATAATAAAGCATTTTAATATAAAAGTTATATTAACTTATTTTATATTTTTTTACTTTTATTAATATAATAACTATATATATAAGTTTATTAAAGCTTTATATTTATATTATATGTTTTATAACTTAATAAGTTAATATTTAAAAAAAAGTATTAATAATTAAAAAAGTTATGAATAGTTTATTTAATTTTTAAAAGCAAACCTTAAAAAGTACTTTAGCTTTAAATTGCAAAAAGATTTATGTTTATTACTTTTAATAAGCGCTAAGCTTTATTAATTTTTATAAACATTAAAAATAACACTTTTTAAATTTAATAAGCTAGCTTTTTTATTATTAAGCATTAAAAATATATAAAGCAAAAAAAAAACGCTAAAAAAAAAACTAAAAGTTAATTGTTTTGTTTTTTTAGTACTTTTTACTTTAAAGCATACAAAAAGTTCTTAGCAAAAAAAACTAATAATTATATTAAAAAAGTCCTATTATAAGTAATATAAAAACGTTTTAATAGTATAAAGTTATTTTGCTATAAATACTTTTGCAAATATTTTTTTTTTAAGTATAATAAGCTAAATATAAAACTTAGTTAAGCTTAATAGTTTAAAAAAAAAAATATAAACTTTTTATAATTATTTATATAAAAAAAACACTAAGCATTTTTAAAAGCTTTTGCTTATATATTTAAATACATAAAAAAGCTAAAACTAGTTTTAATAAAGCTATAATGCTTTTATAAGCACTAAAGCTTAAGCTACTTTTAAACGTAATAAAAAAAATAAAAAAAAACTTATAAAACTAAATAAGCAAAAAAAAATAATATTGACTTTGTTTAAATAATACTAATAAAAATAAAAAACTTTATAATTATAAATATTAAAATAAACTAAAGTAGCTATATTTTAATAAAAAAAAATTAAAATAAAATAAAATAGTTAAATAAGCTAACTAGCTAACTAAAATAAGTTTAAGCTAAATTATATAATAAAAATAAAAATATAAATATTATATTAAACTTTAAAGTATAAATTTAACTAATATATATAATAAAATAAAAAATAGCTATAGTTACTTTATTTATATTATTAAATAGCCTTTTAATTAATTGTTTAATTCTTTAATTTATATATAGCTTAATTGCTTAAATGCATAAATTATAACTTATTTTTTTATAATTAAAATGTTATAGTAAATTTATTGCGATTATATTGCTTTATTTTAATATATTATTTTTAAGCTTAAATAAGCTATTTAAAAACACTTTATTAATTTACTTTATAATTTTTTATTTAATTAAAGAATTATATTTATAGCTATTAATAAACTTTATATAATTTATAAATAAAAAGATTTCTAAATTATATACTTTAATATATATTATATATAAACGTTAGTTTTATAAAATATATTATAGTTTAGCTATATTATTATACTAAGCTTAAACGCTTAAAGGTTTATATTACTTAAAGCCAAATTTTAATAATAAAATATTTATTTAAAAAAACTGCAATTTATTTATGTTTTAGTTAATTAGTTTAATATATCTTTTATTATTTATTTTATAAAAAAAAGTACTATTATAAAGAATTACTAGTAATTAAGTTTTTTAATTAATAAAACATAATGTAATATAGCATACTAAATTCTTAAAACTATTGTTTTTATAAACAACAAAAAAAAACTTATTATTATGCGTTATTTCTTAATAATATAGCTTTAAAGATTAAGGTTTACTTTAACTAAAATAAAGCGCTTTATTTAAAAATATAATGCAAATATACGTTTTAATAACTAATAATAGTTATATAATAAATTTATAAAGCTAAACTTTTTTTGTTAAATTATGTTTATTATTATAGCTTTTAAAATAAAAATAAATATTTATAATATAACATATATTATTTAGTTTAGCTTTATTATTTTTAAAGATTTTGTAAACCTGTTATAAAAGTTTAGCTAAGCTATTTAAAATAATATAACATAAAAAATAGCATTTCTTTTTGTTTTTGATTAGTATTTTAATTTATTAAAAGCGCAAAAAGTTAAACTTTTTAAACTAAAGCATAAAAAAAAGCTATTAAAAAACAATTAAAATAATTTGCACTTTATAATAAAGGAATTAATACAGATACATAAAAAATTAATATAGATATATGGCTTTACAGACATATAATGGGCTTGTTTTTTAAATAACTTTATAACTACCTATTGCATTATAATGTAACCGGAGTCATTAGAAAGCTAATTGCAAGAAGAATCCAGAAATGCAAACGGTTTGTTTGTACAACTTACGGTCGCAGAGATATTCATGTTCTATGCTTATATAGAAGGTTACTTTTCGGTTTATTAGCATATTTTCTTTAACTGTGAATATTTTAGCAACTATTAGTCGTACAAACAAACCGTTTGCATTTCTGGATTCCTTTCGCAATTAGCTTCCAAAAAATATGTTTTAAGTTGCAGTATAACCAGTAATTAAAAAGTTATTCGTTATATGTTTGTAAGCATTATATATTTATATTAATTTTTCATATGTTTATATTAATTCCTTATAATAAACATAAGTAATAATAAATTAAAAGGCTTAATGTTTAACTATAAATAGTTTATATTATTAAACTATTAATTAATTATAACTAATAAGCTTAAAAATAAAAATAGTTTAATAATTTATTTTAAAGTAAAATAATTTAAGGTAATTAAGCTTACTAAATAAATTAAAACTAAACTAAAGTTTAAAAATAAGCTATAAACTATTTAATTAAATATATATAAATTTATAAATATAAAATGCTTTAAAAAGTATACTTTATAGTTTTTATAGTAGCTAAATAATAAAAATATTAAAAAGCAAAAAAATATATAATTAAAAATATATTATAACTTATATTATTATAACTTTAGCTAACTACTAAAATTATTACTAAAAATATACTAGTAATTTATGCTTTAAAAAAAAACTATTTTTTAGTTTTTATAGTAAAAGCTTTAAAAATTTTACATAAAACATTCTATAAACTTATATTAATACTTAAACTTTATTATTAATAGCATAACAAAATATTTTATGCTAAAAAAAGTTTAATAATATATTATTGCTATATTTAATAAAATAATTAATATAAATACTATGTTTTTTTAAATTTATAATGCTATAAAAATATTTAAATAAAATAAATAAAAAAAATATAATTATGTTTTATATATTAAGCTTTTTATAATATATTAATATACTTTTAATAAATATATTAAGCATTTTATAAATAAAACATAAATTAAAAATATTATTAAAAATATATTTTATTTAACCTTAAAATTAATACTAAAAATGCAAATAAAGCAATAATTAAATATTTATTAAACATTTAATATATAATTAAGTTAGTTAACTTTATGCTTAATAATAGTTATAACTTTTGTTTTATTATTTTTAGTAAAATTAACTATAATTATATTATTTTTAAATGCGTTTTTTATATATATAAATATATTGCTAGCTATAAATTTATTAATGTAATTTAAACTACTAAAGTATAATAAAAAATCGCTAGCAAATAATAGTTTTAAAAAGATAAAAAAAAAGCAAAAAAAGTAAAACGTATATAATATTTTATGCTAATTTATATTTAGCTATAATTCTTTAGTTTTTTTTTTTTTTGCCTTTTTATAATTAAAAGTATATAGCTGTTATTTTTTATTACTTTTAATAAATGGCTTATTTTGATTAGCTAAACTTAATATATTTTACTATATTAAAACTTTAATTAATTAAATAACTTTAATATTAAACTTATTAATTTTAATATTAATAAGTTATTACTTTTTTTTTATTAATAGATTTAGCGTATTAAAAAAATTATATAATGTAGTATAGCTATTAATATATTTTTTAGTATTACTATTAATATATATTTTATAAACATATTTAGTAATATTTTAGATAATAAAAAAAAAAGTATACTACTTATTTTAATATATTTAAAAGAACTGTTTTATATTATTATAAATTAAAGCAGTATAAAAGCTTATAATAGCTAATTAATTAAATATAATAAAAATACTTTGCGTAAAGTTTTTATTATTTTTTATATTAATTATAAAAGCACTATTAATATGTTTTAAAGCTAAATTAATAGCTTTTTATTTACTTTTAACTATAATATATTAAAGAAAGCTTAATTATAATATTTTTGTTATAAGTTTTAGTTTTATAACATTAAAATAAAATAATTAAACAAAATATAATATTTTTAGTTTATAATTATTAAACTTTTTTTTATAAAAAAAAATAAAAAAGTAAAAAATAATTAAATATAATATTATATAATTATTAAGCTAAACTATTATAATTAATATAAGTAAATATTTTATAATATTTATATATTAATAATAGCTTTAAAACTTAATATTAATTAATTTACTTTTATTTTAAGTATATTCTTTTGTTTAATTTATATATTTTAATTATTAAAACTATAAAGCTATAATTTTTTGCTTAAATAATATAAAATTTATGTTTTTTAATCCTATTTAAATATAATTTAGTTAAACTTTATTAAAAAATAATATATTAAATTTAACTAAATTATAAATTAAAAACGCTAAAATATAAGCATAAAACTTATTATATAATAATAGTAAAGCTTAATAATATTCAACGTTATTTTTTTTAATATATTGTTTATAGCTAAAAGATTATATGTTATATTTTATAAAAAAATTTTAAAAAGTCTAAAAAATTAATTAAATAAAATTTAGCGCAATATAAAAAAAAGCTAATATAAAAAATATTTATTATTTATAGTTATATATATTGCTTGCTTTTATTTAAGCAGCTATTATAGCTTAAATAAAAAATATAGTTTTTTAATCTTTATATATTATTATAAGTTATTTATTATAGTTTTAATAATTTAAAATAATAGAAAATAAAGTATTATAAACTTAATATACTTTAAATATTTTTTTTTGTTTTTATAAATAGTAAAAGTTTGCAAAATATAGCTAATATTATTTTATAGTTATATAATATTTAAAAATAAAGCAAACTTTTTTAAATATAATAATTTAAATAAAAATTAAACAATATAAATTAATAAATTATTAATTGTTTTATTTATATAAGCTAAAATTAGCATTAAATACAAAAAAGCTATTTTTTTTTAAAAAAAAGTAATAATATATTATTATAACTATATAAATAAACTAAGCACGTTTAAATTAATAATTATAAAATAATTAGTTAAATTTTGCATAATATTTTTATAATTTATGCTAAAATTTTAAATACTATTTTTAAACTTAAAATTATTATATATAAATATAACACTTAAATTATAAGTAATATGCTTTAAGTTAAGTTATATATTTATTAATTTAAGTATTAAAACATTAGTTAATTAACTATTATATATATAACTTTGTTTAGTTATTTTATTTAACTATTTTAAAACAAACTTATACCTAATATATATTTTAAATTAAACAAAAGTATTAATTACTTAAGTTTATGTTTTATTACTATAAAAATAAATGCTAATAAATTATTATAAAAATTTGCTTGTTAAATATATATATATATTTAATAATAACGCTATAATTATATATGCTTTAATAATATAAAAAAACAGCATATTAGCTTTAATTATGTTATAAAGTTTATGCTTAGTTTGTTAATTTATAAAAATACCTAAAAAAAAAGCAACAAAACGTAAAAATGCGTTTTAAATTTAAAACTAAAAAAAACAAAAGAACTTTTTAATTTATTATATATTATAAACATTTTTAATTTAATAAAGCTTTTTATTAAAAGCTTTAAATGCTTTAAAATTAAATTTAATAAACGCAAGTTATTTAAATAAAATAAAAAGCTTGTTTTAAAATGCAAAAATATTAATAGTATTATAACTTATATTATTTTTTTTAAATTTTATTTAAATATTAGCTTTTTAAAAATGCTATTAAACTTCGAGGGTTTTTAATATATTAATTATTTTATATATTTATAGCTTTAATTAGTTATTAATTATAGTTCGTAATAAAAGCTATTTTTTAAAAAACTAACAAAAATTATAGCGTTAATTATAATTATAATATTAATACTTTTGTATATTTATTATAACTTATTATTAACATATAAAATTAAATTTTTTGTTTAAGTTATTACTTTTATAATTAAAATTATTTTTAAAGTTAAAAGTATTAAAAGTAGTATTTAAAAGATTAATTAATTTAAATATAAAAAATAGTATAAATGCTAATATAATAAACTATATAAGCAAACAAAATAATTACAAAAAAAATAATAGTAAAAAAAATAATATTTTAGTTAAAAAATCTATAATATATAATGTAACAAAAACTAAGCGTTAAAAAAATACAAAGAAAATATAACTATATATAAAATATAATAATTAATTAATTAAGTATAACTTTAAACAAATTTAAAGTTATTATATAAATAAATTATAGTTTGTTGTTTTTTAAATAAAAACGTAAGCAAAAAAATTAACATAGTTACTTTAAACTAAAATTTCAAGTTTATATTAAAGAAAGTAAAAAAGGTTATAATTAGTAAAAAAATAGTATAGCTAAAAAAATATAAACAGAAAAACCATTTTAGTTTAAAGCACCTAAAATAATAAAAAAGTTTAAAAAAAGTTTATAATTTATAATAGCTTAAAAATATATATATTAAAGTAAAATAAAGTAGCTAAATAAGCTAACTAATTAATTAAAATAAATTTTAGCTAAATTATATAATAAAAATAAAAATATAAATATTATGTTAATTTTTAAAATATAAACTTAAATATTATAAATAATATAATAAAAATTAGCTATAAATGCTTTATTTATATTATTAAATAGCTATTTAATTAATTATTTTATTTTTTTATTTATATATAGTTTAATTAGTTAAATATATAAGTTATAACTTATTTTTTTATAATTAAAGTAATATACTAATTTTTATGTAATTATATTGCTTTATTTTAATATATATTTAATAATAAAGCTATAATTATATATGCTTTAATAATATAAAAAAATAATAAATTAGCTTTAATTATATGATAAAACTTATGCTTAATTTATTAATTTGTAAAAATAATTAAAAAAAAAAGCAATAAAAGATAAAAATATATTTTAAATTTAAAACTAAAAAAAAAAAAAGTAATTTTTTAATTTATTATATATTTTAAACATTTTTAACTTAATAAAAACTTTTATTAAAAGCTTTAAATACTTTAAAATTAAATTTAATAAACATTTATTATTTAAATAAATAAAAAACTTGTTTTAAAATATAAAAACATTAATAATATTATAATTTACATTGTTTTTTTTTTAAATTCTGTTTAAATATTAGCTTTTTAAAAACGTTATTAAATTTTAAGCTTTTTTAATATATTAATTATTTTCTATATTTATAGCTTTAATTAATTATTAATTATAGTTTATAATAAAAGCTATTTTTTAAAACTAATAAACATTATAGCTTTAATTATAATTTAATGTTAATATTTTTATATATTTATTATAATTTATTATTAATATATAAAATTAAACTTTTTATTATAACTTTAAATAAATTTAAAGTTATTATATAAATAAATTATAGTTTATTATTTTTTAAATAAATATATAAATAAAAAAATTTATATAATTGCTTTAAATTAAAATTCTTAGTTTATATTAAAAAAAATAAAAAGGGTTATAATTAATAAAGCAGTAATATAGCTAAAGAAGTATAAACACAAAGACTATTTTACTTTAAAGCACTTAAGATAAATATTTAAAGGTATGCTTACTTTTCTTTAACCATTATCATCTACAACGAACACCATGAATCCTCTCCATCCTCCTCTTACCACCAATAATCCACCGTTGACTCCTCTGTCAACCGCTCATCAGGTAGCTTATGCTCAAGACCAAAATCATAATGACCAGAATCGCAGTCATCTGGAGCATCGCACCAACAGCAAACAACGCACTCAGCGCTCCCTCCTCCCACCTCCTCCACCATCCATCCTGTCCCACGCCACAGCCACAACGGACACCACGACACCGTCAACTGGGTTCTTGATGAGGAGAGTGGCCGCTACATATGGCACAGATCAAGGCCTGGCGCAGCTCCGGGCCATACCTGAAGTACGTGCTGCCTATGAAATCGTCGCGCAGCATTACTTGGACACTCGTCCCCATGACAAGGATGACGACCAAGGTGGTGGTTCACCGGCGGAATTACAAGAGGATCGTGATGGTGGTGTTGGTGGTGACTCACACTTACAGCCACTGGAGCAGGCTGGCGAGAATAATGGTAAAGGTAGGCACGAACAGGGTATCGCATTGTCAGATGCTTTATCCAACCCTGTTTCTCCTTTTTTTTCTTTCTCTGTTTTTGTCTCCCTTTGCCCTCCTTCTCTTTGATTTGTTCTAAATGTACACGAATACTTTCCGTCCCCTGCTATATTTGCTAACATGACGGGGAATTCCTATTTCCTCTCAGCAGGTTATGAAGATGCAACGGAAAAGCATAGCAGTACCAGATCCACAGATCCCCCAACTCACATCCCGGTCGACCACTCACAAATTATCTCCTCGTCATCGCAACTAGTCCTCCTGACTCCCCAGCCGGTCCCATCTCAGCCCTGGCCGCTAGAAGAGGTGGGCAATAACCTCGACAAGATCACTGAAAACATTTTGTACTGGCAGGTGTTGGTGGCGCGATACGGCGCTGAGCATAGGAAACGGGGGATCCGGGATTGGGGGGACGATTGGGCGTCGCATGAGCGGTATGCCGTTGAATTTCTTCATTATTGGCTTACTAGGCGAATTGTGGTTTTAGACGGTGCAAATTTGGAGGATCAGGAACTGTAGACAAGCCAGAGTTGAAGAATAACAGAAGACAGGGCAGGTTTCCTAAATGCCCGGGAACAAACCAGAATTACTCATTAATATTAACCACAAAATACTTATAAGTAAAGCAACATAGAATGTTTTATTATTAAGCTATGCTTTATAATTTTCTTTAATTAAACATATAAAGTTATTTAAGCTTATATTAGCATAAAGTTTAAATATATTAACTTTTATTATTAATTTTAAAGTAATTAAAGATTTAAAAATATTACTAGAGCTTAAGCTGCACTTAAGTGTAAAACATTACTTCCTGATACCTTTTTTAGAACGTTACGCGCTTTCTTAGCTGTGGCATCATCTCTAGGTTTTGCTAGCATCTATTAATTAATACCAGCAATACCTCACCGTTTAAGATGTCTGCTATGATGTTAGCGTCTGCCTTATACATGCTGAGAACACCTTGTCTTGCGCTCCGCTTATGGGACAGATTCTATTATTGCCCTTACCCTGAGACTGCGACGATTATTAATATGTATTTCATGACTGTGACTGCTTCGACAATGTAAGGTTTTACGACCTTAGTAATATAGAACGCCCCGGCGCTCTACCCTTTGCACCTAACCCGAACTCCCCTAGCTGGCTTAATGATTACAAACTCTTGCATCGCTTGTTAAATATGATCTATTAAAACACTGCTTTAGTGTCTAGAGGTCCTAGAGCTATAGCTTTGATTTTATCAAGAACAAAGTAAAGGGGTGCTTCAAACGGCCCTCCTACGCAGAAAGAAACGCCCTCGCACACTTTCCTCAACACTGTACCGCAGTATGCCTCTCCACAAATGTGTAGATGAACTGTACGACAACTTGCCCGAGCCCATCATTCCGGAAGAAAACGCCCGGCCGGTCACGAATGAGGTCCGCAAAGCGATCCCTGCAACGGGCCTACCAAGGTGCGCTACTGGTCTGATAGGTGGTTCTCGGTGGCTGGGGCACAAAACAGGCCTAGTCATAAAATCTGCACATATCGTTCCTCAGCTTTGTTGCCGTAAATACCCAGCCCAAGCTCAAGGTGTAGCTCCTCTGGAGGTCCATTTCTCAGCGGGACGGGTAGGAAGCGACCTGGCCCATGTCCAGCCGAACAGACGATGAAACGAAGTCTCATCTTCAAGCTCTGTGAATTTTTTATTGAGTATCACGGCAAGACGATCATTTTACCCAAAGGCGTCAGCACTTCCGCCTTGCGCCACTATTACAACATGTATTGTACCGAGAAGATGACCTCTAGGAAGCCGTCGATTATTCCTTCGTAAGTGCTGAGCAAGGGCTCGGAGGCAATCCTCATCCTGGACTCGCAAATGTTAAGTCCCAGGAAAGTTCTTTCCAAGCCCTAATGCCCTCCACAAGACTTTGGTGAAACCTCAGATTCAATCCCTACGAACGATCTGGAAGTCCCAAAGGCCTACAGACCCCGCAGCCCGGCCTACTATCTAGTAAACCTTGATTGAGGCCCACCTGGTAGCGCTTTCGGGAATTATGGTTCTTAGTAGGCATGAGGTAGACCTGAGTGAGAGGGGGAACAGGAGAGCCAGAACAGCGCGGGCGGCCGGAAAAACAATCATATAGGACCGTTCGTTGAGGCCCTATTTACATTTGATGCTTGGAGGACGAATACCAACGCGTGTTATTTTGAACCAGGCACCTTTGGTTTTTCCTTTTTTTTTCCCCTTAGCGTCATCGCTGCGTGGGGGTGGAAGACCGTCGACGCCACCTGGTGAAGCAAGTTGAAGACCAAGAATAATAAGATGATCATCAGCAGCAGGAACATGGGTGTAGAGTAGGACAAAGTCGAGCGAACGGAGCTGCTGTGGAACGCGATCGAGACCGCTACCATCTTGTGTATCCTCGATATGAAGCTGGTAACCAACACAAGAGGCAGCAGGATTCACTCGAACTGGGAGTGCGTGAGTGTAGGGATAACCACAGCGCGATTGTCCAGACAGAGAGGGCCTCCTTCCTAACGCTGGATCGGAGCTAGCACGGCCGTGTCGGCACGAGGATCAAGAAGCACGACACAACACACCACAATCTCTCGCCCTACATATACCTATATAGATATATAGACCCTCGAGCGCAAACAGAGCCCGGTTAGCTACTCCGTGCTATGTATGCGCTCAAGAAGCTTACATATATATGTGTATATGTATGAGTGTGGGTTTCGATGACCATGGTAATAACTTGAAGGGTTGGCATGAGTGGAGACTGATGACTGATGAATGGAAAACTGAATGCATGGGGCCTACTCTAGGGAGGGTAGGTTGGTTGGCTACTCCATTGAGTGGCCAGGCTCTATTGTCGGAATCAGATGAGATGATGGGCGGCAGAGCAGATAGATAGCTATCAGCCGGGCGAAATCCCATGGGGGTTGGTGACAAAGGGTTGGGAGTGGTTATTTTATTCGGGGGGTGATGTATTTGTGGTTTTACTTCTGGCCGAGAGGGTCTCCTTCGAAGGTTGACCTGGACGGCCCCTGGGTTGACTGTTTAGAAGGGAGTTGACTGGAGGTGGGATTGGATGACTACCGAAATGCAGGTTGTGGCTAAGAAGGATATGTGAGTAGCCGATGAGATACTGAGGTCGTTACCAGAGTATGATTAGCAGACGAGATGCGCGAATAGTCGCGATATCTCAAGAGCGAATGGTCGCGGAGCTGTTTGAGGCGCAAGAAGAGTAAATCGGTGTAGATAACTACCGGTGAGAAAAATCTTTGCTGGAGTGCCATGGTTGCTGGAGGGCGAATGGGTGCTGGAGTGCGAATGGTTGCTGAAGTACAAATGGTTGCTAGGTTGCTAAGGAACTAGCCGTGGACCACTGACAGGCAAGTAATTGCTATTATGTTGTGTCCGATATCGTAACAGGGATAAGAATATCCATTAAGAAAAGAACTGATGGAAGAGTTCGATGAGATGGGATGAAGAAATGTGGATAAAGGAGATACTGAGGTTGGGCCGGTTCAACGTGGAATACCTCCCCTTCCCAAGGCTAAACCCCAACATCACAGGAAGCGCCCTGGCCAGGATTACAACAAATGTTGTTACGCTCCCCATGAGTTGCAGTTCAGCCCTGGGACAGAGATTCTTGTATTGTACCGTAGTGATGAATTGGTAATGAAGCTGTGATATTCCAGAAATAATATGCGTAGGGGAATGGGATTAACGATTTCAATGCATAAGAAGGGAAAGGAGAAGAAATTCAACCGCAGGGTCAACAGCTCCTTTATATGTCCAGCGATATAAGGCTGTTGTAGTTATAAAGCTGTAAGAAAACTAACATGTGAGATGATTAATAAGTGCTGTTCAGGTCTCTGACAGTACCTCGTAATGTACGTGGGAGATCAAGTGAGGTTATCCTTGAGAATAAAATGGATCAGCATATGGCCAAGAACCTGATCGTTGATTCAACAACACCAAATACCACGTCATGGATATGCATGTCTAGGAATGTAAGACAGGATATCAACAACGTTATAGGTTATCAAAGTTCGTTTAACAAATTGTGCTACAAGTTTAAGACATACTGTTTACAACAGTGTAAGTCATTAAGGCCTCGTGAGCAATGCTTGTTTGTAAATTAAAGACCAAATTATTAATGTGGTTCACATATAAGCAGCACATCTAAGCAAGCAGCACACTTTGCTTAGCGTACTATTTTAAATAACTTTTTATATAAAGCTACATATTTCACTTTTAAATAAGTTAGCAAAAAAAAAAATCGAAAAAATATAAAGGTTATTTTATTATAATTATAATTATATAATTTACTTAAAATAACTTTGCTTTATTAAATAGCTTTAATATATTAAAAAGTACGTTAAAATAATGCTTATAATTTTGTTTTTTTTTTAAATATATGCTTAAAAGAATAGCTATTTAATAAAAAAAAGTTGTTTTAAGTAAATTATATAATAAAAAATATAATAAAACAACTATTGTATTTTTTCGATTTTTTAACTAAGTTATTTAAAAGTAAAATATAAACTTTTAATATAATATTATATATAATAATATATTAAGCTAAATGTGTTATTTATTTAAATATATTACTTAAATATAAACTATATTATATAATATAAAATAATAAAATGCAGGTTTAAATTTAATTAACTATATTATTTAAAAAGTTATTTAAAGTTAAAAAACTATAAAATTAAATTAAATATTAGTTAATTAATTTACTTTTATATTTAATAATAATTATAAGCTTTAAACACTAAATAAAGTATTTAATAAACATTAAAAAAGTGGTTTTAATTAAAGGTTTTTTATACTATAAAATAATGAAAACAAAAAACTTTATATTAATATTATAATAAATAAAATAAAATAAAACAATAAAATTAAAAAAAAAACGCAATAGTTTAATATAGTTAGTTTTTTTTTAAAAAAGGTTAAGTATATATTTTATAATTTTAAGCATTATAATTAGCTATAAATAAACATATAAAATTAAAACTTTTAAATAAATTAATATATATATATAATTAAAAAGTTTAAAAAATAAAGATTTAATATATTTTCTACTTAATTTAATTACTTTATTAATATTAAATATAAATAATAACATATAATATTAATTATATTAATTATTATATTATTTATATTATATAAATATAACTAATAAACTAAATAAACTTTATATAAAAGCTTTTATTTTTTTAATATAAGTTTACTTTTAAATATTTATTATTTAAATAATTTAGCTTAAAATATAATTTTTTATATTTAATATACTTTTTTAAAAAGCATTTTTTAAAAAATAATTTTTATAAACATATTTTTTTTTAACTTTAGTAGTTTTTTTTTAGCTAAAAATATTTATTACTATTCAATATAAAGGATTATATTTTAAGCTAAAATTAGTTAACTAATAAATATTTAAAAATAAACTTAAATAAAAAAAATAAAGGCTTTTATATTAAAGTAAAATAAAGTAGCTAAATAAGCTAACTAGTTAATTAAAGTAAGTTTAAGCTAAGTTATATAATAAAAATAAAAGTATAAATATTGCGCTAAATTTCGAAATATAAACTTAATTAACACGCATAATATAATAAAAATTAACTATAGTTACTTTATTTATATTATTAAATAGCTCTTTAATTAATTGTTTTATTTTTAATTTATATATAGCTTAATTGCTTAAATACATAAGTTATAACTTATTTTTTTATAATTAAAGTAATATAATAAATTTTGCGCAATTATATTGCTTTATTTTATTAATGTTTTTAATAAAGCTAATTTTTTATTTATAATAAATAATATTATAAAATTTATAAATAAGCAATTTATTATTGCTAATTTATATATTTAATTTATTTATTTATTACTTGCTATATTATTTATTATTATTATTATTAATAATCTACTGTGCTGCTTTATAGCGTGGTTTTTTTATTTATATACTTATAAGTAAAACCGTATAAAAAGCTAAATAAAAACCTTATGTAATAATGTTAACGCTATTACTTTAAAGGTTTTTTACCTTATAATAACTAGTTTTTACTAATTAGCTTGCTAAATAAAAAGTAATAATTAAAAAGCAGAAAACCTTTTTTTTAAAGCTTTTAAACTTTTTACTTTTTTAAAAAATATATAAAAGCTTTTTTTTTGTTTTTTAAAACTTTTAAAAAAGTAATTTTGCTTTTTTTGCTAGTTTTTTTTTTATTACTTGCTTTTTTTTTCTTTTTTTTGATTTTAACTGTTTTATTATATATTGTTATTTTATTAATAACTAATAGCTATTTTGCAATAATGCTTGCAGCTTTAAGCTTTTTTATAACTAATTATAAATTTTTATTAGTTTATAATAGCTTAACTATAAAGCTTTTTTATAGCTATTTTTTTTTGTTTTTTAATACGTTATAATATAAGATTATATATTAAAAGGTTTTTTTTTTTTATATATTTGCAAAAATGTATAAAAAAGCTTAAAACTTTCTTTTTATATAAAAATACTTTTAGCTTTATTCTTTTAATATATATTTATATAATTATAGCTATTTTATATTTTAATAATTTATTATATTTTTTCAATGCTTTATTTTTATTTAGCTTTTGTTTAATTATAACTAAGTAATTATTGCTTGTTTTAGTTTTGCTTTATTTGCTTATTTTTTTTTTAGTGTAATTTTAAGTTTTTTTCGCTTTAATTACTTTTTTAGCTAAAAGTTTAAAGCTAACGTTAGGTTTTTTTTAGTTATGCTATTATTATTGCTTATAAGCTTGCTTTTTGTTTAGTTTTTAGCTTTTTAAGCTTTTATATTTTAAATAAAAGTTTTAATTTTTTTTATTGCTTTTTAAATTAACTTTTTAATTACTAAGCTTTTTAAATAATGCTTATAAATTACTGCTTTATTATTAAAACATAAATTAATAAAAAGAATTCTGATTTTAGTTTTTAAATGCTTTATTTTAATTGCTTTAAAAACTTTAACTATATGCTTAAAACATTTATTTTAAATTATTAATAGTAAATTAATAATGTTTTTTGCTTTATTTTTTTTAAAGTTTTTATACTAAATTATTATATTATAAACTAAAGTGCTTTATATTATTATAATATATATTTGCTTTATTCTTTTATATTATTGCTTTATATAAAGTTTTATAGCTTAATTACTATATATAATTAAATGCTTAGTTTTTTTTTAAGTTTTATTAAATATTTCTTTTACTTTATGTTTTTATTAAATTATATTTTTAAAAACTTTGTGCTGTTTTTTAAGTGTACTATTACGTTAAAAAAGTATATTATTTATATAAGCATTATTTTATTACTAAAAAAATGCATTAATTTGCTTTTTTATAGTATAAATTTTATTTTATGTTGTTTTATTTAGTTTTTATATGTTTTTTATACTATTTTTAAAGTTTTGCAGTTTTATTTTATATTTAAGTTTGCTATAATAAAGTTAATATTATTAATAAAGCTAACTATGATTAACTTTTAGTGCATTATAAAGTTATTATAAAGTATTAAAATATATATAAAAAAAAAAAAATGCAAAAACCTTTAAAAAACTTTAGCTTTTAATGCTATTAGCTAAAATCCTGCTTTATTAAAGCAAAAATGCACTATATAATCTAATATAAAAAGTTTACTTATATAATTATTAAAAAAAAAAGCTTTTTTACTATAAAATATATATTATTTTTTTTTATTAATAAAATTAAAAGCTTTTATAATGTTTAGCTATAGTAAAAATATTATGCTTTTTTTATTAATTGCTTTTTTTATTATTTTTAATATTAGTTTAATAGCTGCATTTATTAACTTGTTTTATTTGTTTTATATTTAGTTATTTAACAAAAAACTTTTTTGCTTAATTATTTTTGCTATATAGTAATATAGCTTTTTTTTTAGCATTTCTTTTATTATATACATAAGCGTAATAAAGCATTACTTTTTAGCTGTTTTTTTAGTTTTTTTTTAATTTTCTAAGTTTAAATATAACTATTATTTTTGCTTGCTTAAATTATATTAAGTAATCCTTTAATAAAAAGCTAATAATATATAATATTATTATTTTTTTTGCTATAGTAAGCTTATAAGCTTTAAAAAAGCTATTAAATAATAAATTACTTTTTAGTGCTTTTTATAGCGTTAACTTTTATATTAATAATATTAGGTTTGTTTTTTGTATTAATATTAATTATAAATTTATAATAGCTATTATAAATTAGGTTTTTTTTAAGTATATTAAATAAGTTTGCTAATAGTGCAAAAAAAAAAGCATTTTATTAATAAAGCTGTTTTTTTTTAAAGATATTAACAAAAAGCAGCTTATTTTTTGTTTATTTTAGCAATAAAATTATAATAACTTTTAAAGCTAGCTTATAAGCAAACTTTGCTTATTTAGCTAAGCTTTATAATAACTTAAAACTTTTAAATGTTTTTATAAACGCTTATTTTTAGCTGCATTTTTATGCGTTTTTTACTTTATTACTAAAGGCTTTTTTTTTAAAAAAAGCTTGTTATGCTGCTTTAGTTTTTTTGCTTTAAAATTTATAGTATGCTTTTTTTGCTTTTTTTTTTGTTTTAACTACTTTTAAAAACTACTAAAGTAATACTTAATGTTTTTTTTTTACTATTTTTTTAAACGTTATTTTATTTATTATTTTTATTAAGTATTAAATTAAAAAGTTAAAAGTATTATTTAAGTTACTAAATATATATAACATATACGTTTTTATAATAATAGCTTTTATTTATATAGCTGTTTTCTTTTATTTAATTTAAGCTAGTTTTATTTTTTTGCTTTTTTTAAGTATTTTTATAAAGCTATTTTTAAGTTAATTATAATTTTTAGTGCTTTATAATTTAAACTTAGCTACTTTAAGTCCTTTTAATAAATAATAGCTAAATTGCTAAATATTTATACTAAGTTTATTATTAAGCTTTTTTATTTATGCTTTGTTTTAATTATTTTTTTTTAAAAAATAACTAGTATAAAATTTTATTATATAATAAACTTAAACAATTTATTTGCTTTTTAGCTTTTTTTGCTTTTTAAGTTTTATAATAAATAATAAAAGTTAAAGTTATTTATAAATATATAACGTTTTTTTAGCTTGCTTATGTTATAATTAAGCTATTTAGGTATTTTAGTATATATTACCTATTATATATATATAAAGAATATTTCTTTTATACTTATTTTATAAAAGTTTTCTTTTTTTTTAAGCTTTAGCTTTATTAAATATTTATTATAAAACTAAAGATATATTAACTATTATATTTAACCTTTAAAACTTTATACCTTTTATAATAATTTTAAAGCTTTTTAAAATAAAGTTATTTATAATATTTTATTATATAATAAAATAGCTAAATATTAACTAATTATACAAACTAATATTATTTTGAATAGCCTTTTTTTAAGACAAACTTTAAAAATAAACTAAAAATAAACTTAACACAAATTATCTTTAAAACTAAGCTTAAGTAAACAATAATTATTTAATGCTTTAAATATTAATACTTAATTATTGCAAATATAAATCGTATAGCTTTTAGCTAAACTTAAAAAGCTAAAGCTGCAAGTTATACAGTAAAAAAATAAAAGGAAATAAATAGCTTTAAAATTAAAAATAGCTTATATTATTTTTATTTTATAATTAAATAAACAAAAAAACTAAAAAACAATATTTTTAAAAAAACAAAAAAACTTTTTAAACTTTAAAAAGTAATTTTGTAACTTAAGTTAAAAACAAAAACATAAAAGTTGTAATAATAATAACAACTTTTTATTTTTTAGTTTTAATAAAAAGCATAATTAAAACAAACTTTAAGATTAATTATATTAAAATTTTTTATATTATTATTAATGTTATTTATTTAAAAATGCTAATTTTAGCTAATTATTAAAGTTTAATTATAATTTTTTTCGCATAAAACTTATTTATTAATGCTAATTAAAATAAATAAAAAAACCTTAAACTATTTTTTAAAAAGCTAATTAAAGATTTTATTGTAATAAAAACAAGATTTTATTTATATATAGCAATATAAACTAAAACTATAAAAATGCTTATTAATTAGCATTATAAAAATTATTTTCTTTAAAAAAAAATAATTTAAAACTAATTAAAAAATATTTTTAAATTAAACTAAAACTTTGCTTAAGTAGTTTGCTTTTTTATAAATTAATATAAATATAAAACTAAAATAAGCAAGCTAATAAGCTAACTAAAACTTAAAACTGTTTAATTAATACTTTATTACCATTAAACTTTAAAATATTTACTAAAACAAAAGCAAAAAACCTTTATTATATTATTATAAACTAAGTATACTATTTTAATAAAAGCTAATAAACTATTATAACTTATTGCTAATTATATAAACTAATATAAATAATGCTATATAATAACACTAAAAACTAATAACTAGAAAATCACGCTTAAATTATAAGTAAAAAAAACTAAAGTTAAATATTATTTAAATTATTAATAAATTAACTTTAAATATTAAATAAAACTAAACTCATAATTAATATATTAATATTAGCTGCAAAAATAATAATATTAGTTTTAATAATTAAAATTATTATTATAAAAGCAATAATTATAATAATAGCTGCAATAATAATAACTAAACATTTTATAAAAGCAATAATAACTATAAAAGCTAAAACTAATACTATAAAAGTAATAATAATAAAAGTTATAAAAGAAATAATCTTTTTTGAATTTTTTATACTTAATTATAACTTTGTAAGTTTAAACTTAATTATTAAATAATTAAGATTGCTAAAATTAGCGTAATGATTTTAACTTACTAAATAAATTGCATTATATTTGCAAAGTATAAATATAATAAAAAACAAAGAAATAGTATTAAACGATTTATTTGTTAAAAATGCAACTAATGCATTATTAAAACTTATTAGTAATATAACCATAATATAATAGCGTTTTAATAGAAAACATAAAGCTAATAGATTTTTTAGTATATAAAAAATAGTTAATAAAATTATAAAACTAGTACTATAGCTACTAACGGAAAAAAAAATAGCAAAAAGGATTTTTTTTAAAAAAAACACAAAAAAAGCATAAATAGCACGCATATTAAAGAAAGCTTAAAAAAGCTAGCAAAATATAAAGCTTAACAACAAAAATAACCTTAATATATTTATAACTTGCTATAATTTAAATGCTATTATAAAAGCTAACTAAAAAAGCGTTGAAAATTCTATTTAAAAGCTTTTTTAATAAACTTTATTAAGCATAAATATATTAAAGTTTTAAGCATAAATAGTAGCTTTATAGCTAGCTTGCAATAATAAAGTAATATTATTGAAACAAAACAAAAAAATATTAATTAAAGTTAAAAAATAAGCTAATAACTTTAAAAATAAAACATTAGTTAATATTATTAAAGCAATAAATATAGCGCTTATAAATAGTAATATAATTGCTGCTAAAAAGCTATATAGCAAAAATATAATAATTACTTTTAAAAAAGCAATGCTTTAAAAAACTAAAAAAAAAAAGTAAATTATAAAACCTTTTAAAAAAAAGTTAAACGTATAACAAAAGAAAGCAGTACTAATAATAAAAAGCATTTTAATAAAACATATTAAAGCAATATATTTAAATAAAAACTTATTATAGCTATTATGCAATAAATACTTTAAAGTTATAAAATATAAAAAAATGTTATTTAAAAACGCAAAAGCTAAATTTACGTTAATATTATTACATATAAATAGCATTATAGCAGCTAAAATAATATATAAAAATAGCTTTTTATAAAAAAGTTAGCTGTTTAATTATAAACTTTTTATTATAAAGCTTAAAGTTATATAGTGCTTTAATTGCTATAAATATAAACCTATAGCTAAATATTGCTATAAAAACTTAAAATATAACTATTGTTTAGCTTTAAAGCACTAAAAAAAAAAAAAAAAGCTGCTTAATAAAAACGTAAAAAGCAAAGCCAAAATATATAAACTATAAAAAAGTATATATAGCATAAAATAAAGCTTGCTAAAAAAAAGTCAAACAAAAAAACAAAATAAAAGCAGCATATATATTATAATTAAAAGCTTTTAAAGTGCTAAAAAAGCAGCAATAATAACCAAAAAATAAATAAAAGTAGTTTAAAAATATTAATAGCGTTAGCATTTATAAAGCTAAATAAAAAAAAAATACTAGCAAAAAAACAGCAAACTAGCAATATAAACAAAAACTTATTTTTATTAACTTAATAATATATAATATTGCTTTTAAAAACATTGCAAAATTTAAAAATAATATAATATATATATTATAAAATAATAGCTTTAATTATATAATAGTTTAAAAGCTAATAATTAATAAATATAGCAATATATATTATTTTAATAATAATAGCTATTAAGTTATTTAATTAAAAAATAAAGCTATATTATATATAAATAAAAAAATTATAATAAAAATGCTAGCAAAAAATGGTAATAAAAACTAAGCAAAAATTATAATAAGCAGTAATAATTTAGTAATAACTTTATAATTAATATATTTATTAAATTAAAAAAAAACAATATAACATAGTTTAATTTAAAAAATATATAAAATAAACAAACTAAAAAAACATTATATATTTATAAGTAACTTTAATTTTTATTACTTATTATAAAACTTAAAAAGCAAAAAAAGCTAAAAAGCAAATAAACTGCTTAAGTTTACTATATAATAAAATTTTATACTAGCTATTTTTTAAAAGAAAATAACTAAAATAAAGCATAAATAAAAAAGCTTAATAATAAACTTAATATAAATGTTTAATAACTTAACTATTATTTATTAAAAAAACTTAAAGTAGGTAAGCTTTAATTATAAAGCACTAAAAGTTATAATTAATTTAAAAGCAGCTTTATAAAAATAGTTAAAAAAAGCAAAAAAATAAAACTAGCTTAAATTAAATAAAAATAAAATAACTAAAAAGCAAAAACTATTGTTATAAAAAAGCATATATTATATATACTTAGTAAACTAAACAATACTTTTAATTTTTTAATTTAGCAATTAGTAAAAATAGCAAATAAAATAATACTTAAAAAAACTATAAAAAAAAACACTAAATATTACTTTAGTAATTCTTAAAAGTAATTAAAACGAAAAAAAAAGCAAAACAAGCATACTGCAAATTTTAAAGCAAAAAAACTAAAGCAATATAAGAAGCCTTTAAAAAAAAAAAAAAGCTTTTAGCAATAAAATAAAAAAAGCATAAAAACATAACTAAAAATAAGCACTTATAAAAGCATTTAAAAACTTTAAGTTATTATAAAGCTTAATTAAGTAAGCAAAGTTTGTTTATAAGTTAGCTTTAAAAATTATTGCAATTTTATTATTAAAACAAACAAAAAATAAACTATTTATTATTAATACTTTTGTAAAAAAAATAGCTTTATTAATCAAATGCTTTTTTTTTGCATTATTAGCAAACTTATTTAATATACTTAAAAAAAACTTAATTTATAATAGCTATTAAAAGTTTATAATTAATATTAATACAAAACAAAAATATAATATTGCTTATATAAAAGCTAGCGCTATAAAAAGCATTAAAAAATAACTTATTATTTAATAGCTTTTTTAAAGCTTATAAACTTGCTTTAGCAAAAAAATTAATAATATTATATATTGCTACTTTTTTACTAAAATATTACTTAATATAATTTAAGCAAGCAAAAATAATAATTATATTTAAACTTAAAAAATTAAAAAAAACTAAAAAAACAGCAAAAAAGTAGCGCTTTATTATATTTATTTATATAGTAAAAAAAGTGCTAAAAAAAAGCTATATTACTATATAATAAAAGTAACTAAACAAAAAAGTTTTTTATTAAATAATTAAATAAATAATAAATAAAATAAGTTAATAAATATAGCTATAAAATTAGTATTAAAAATAGCAAAAAAAGCAATTAGCAAAAAAAGCATAATATTTTTGCTATAATTAAATATTACAAAAACTTTTAATATTATTAATAAAAAAAAGGTAATATATATTTTATAGCAAAAAGGCTTTTTTTTTAAATAGTTATATAAGTAAACTTTTTTATATTAAACTATATAATATGTTTTTGCTTTAATAAAGCAATATTTTAACTAATAGCACTAAAAGCTAAAGTTTTTTAAAAGTTTTTATTTTTATTTTTTTTTTTTTTTTATATATTTTAATACTATATAATAATTTTGCTATATATTAAAAGCGAGTAATAAGTAGCTTTACTAATAATATTAACTTTATTATAGCAAACCTAAATATAAAGCAAAACTGCAAAGCTTTAAAAGTAGCATAAAAAACGTATAAAAGCTAAGCAAAACAATATAAAATAAAGTTTATATTATAAAAAAGCAAATTAATGCATTTTTTTAGCAATAAAGCAGTATTTATATAAATAATATATTTTTTTAATGTAATAGTATACTTAAAAAACAACATAAAGTTTTTAAAAATATAATTTAATAAAAACATAAAATAAAAAAAACATTTAATAAAGCTCAAAAAAGAATTACGCATTTAATTATATATAATAATTAAGCTATAAAACTTTATATAAAATAATAATATAATAAAAACAAAGCAAATATATATTATAATAATATAAAGCATTTTAATTTATAGTATAATAACTTAATATAAAAATTTTAAAAAAAACAAAGCAAAAAGTATTATTAACTTATTAATAATAACTTAAAGCAAATGTTTTAAATAAATAGCTAAAGCTTTTAAAATAACTAAAATAAAGCACTTAAAAATTAAAATAAAAATTTTTTTTATTAATTTATATTTTAGTATTAAAATAATAGCTTATAAATATTATATAAAAAGCTTAGCAGCTAAAAAATTAATTTAAAAAGCAAAAAAAAAATTTAAAACTTTTATTTAAAATATAAATGCTTAAAAAGCTAAAAATTAAACAAAAAGCAAACTTATAAGCAATAATAAAAGCATAGCTAAAAAAAATCTAACATTAGGTTTAAACTTTTAGCAAAAAAAATAGTTAAAAAAAAAAAAACCTAAAATTGCACTAAAAACAAAATAAATAAGCAAATAAAGCTAAACTAAAATAAACAGCAATTATTGAATTATAGCTAAACAAAAACTAAGCAAAAATAAAGGTTTTAAAAAATATAACAAATTATTAAAGCATAAAGCAGCTATAATAATATAAATGCGTATTAAAAAAATAAAGCTAAAAGCGTTTTTAAATAAAAAAAAGTTCTAGGTTTTTTTACGCTTTTTTATAAATGCGCAAAAAAAAAAAAAAACCTTTTAGCATATAATCTTATATTATAACTTACTAAAAAACAAAAAAAAGCAACTATAAAAAAGCTTTGCAATTAAGCTATTATAAACTAATAAAAACTTATAATTAACTATAAAAAAGCTTAAAGTTATAAGGGTTATTATAAAATAATTACTAGCTATTAATAAAATAATAATATATAATAAAGCAATTAAAATAAAAGAAAAAAAAAGAAAAAGAAAAAAAGCAAGTAATAAGAAAAAAACTAGCAAAAAAAGCAAAAGTGCTTCTTTAAAGATCCTAAAAAACAAAAAAAAAGCTTTTATAGACTTTTTAAAAAAGCAAAAAGTTTAAAAGCTTTAAAAAAAGTTTTTTTGCTTTTTAACTATTATTTTCCGTTTAGCAAACTAGTTAATAAAAACTAGTTGTTATAAAGTAAAAAAACTTTAAAGTAGTAGCATTAATATTATTATATAAGGTTTTTGTTTAGCTTTTTATATAGTTTTATTTATAAGTATACAAGTAAAAAAACTACGCTATAAAGTAATATAGCAAGTTATTAATAATAATAATAAAAGTTATAAGTATTATTAAAACTAAAAATATATAAATAACTAAAGTAATAATAATAATATTTATATTTTAAAAAACTGTTATATTTTTAAAACTTTTTTAAATTAACTTGAAAATAGCAATAAAAATAGTTTAAAATTAAACTTTTATAAAGATTTTACTTATTATAGCTATAAATAACTTAGCTATATTACTTTTAATTACTTTAAGCTTAAAAGTAAAAATAATAATACTAATAATAAAAACAATAAATTTAATAGCTATACTAGCTATAATAATAATATTACTTAAAAATAAACTATTTAAAAAATCTAAATAAAAAAAAACTAAAACATAAATAAAAAAAACTAAAAATAATAATTAAACTTATATATTTGTTTTTTATAAAAGCTATAATATTATAACTTAAAAAACAAGTAATAAGCTTAATATTAATTATATTAGCTATAAGTTTTAAGCTAAAATTATTATTTTATATATTTATTTTATATTATTTTTATATTTTTTGCACTCTTTATTTTATTAGCTTTATAAAACTACTTATTAAAACTTATATTAATTTTAATTTATATATTAAATATAACTACATTAATTTTACTTTTACTTTTTATTATAAATTATAGCAAGTATTTTTTATATATATTTATGTTATAATACATTGTTAAAAGCAAATCTTTTATTTATAAAGCTTATTAAGTTATTTATAAATTAACGAATAATTATACTATTATTTATAGAATTAAGCGTATATATATAACTATTAATTATAATTATTGTTAAAATAACTAGTTATTAGTTATAACTTTTATATATAGTATATATAATAAGTTTTATATAAAAACTACTTTATGTAAAAGCTATTGCATGAACTAAGGTAATCTTAGTGTTAATTTAGCTTATATGCTAGCAAAGTTCTTATATATAAAGGAGAACTTTTGCTTTATACGAACTTTTTTTTTTTAAACATATAAATTATAAATAGCTTATAATACAAAGATTATTATACTTTGTTTTAATATATATATATTAAATATATAATTATATAAAGCTTATTTAATACTAATTAATAGTTATATTTGCACTTTTAACTTATTTATAATAAACTAAAAATTAGCTAAAATAATAATAAAGTTATATAATATACTTTTATTTTAACTTATTAAAAAAAGATTTGTTTTTTATATTGCGCTTGGTTTTTTTTTAACGTATAAATATATTGTTTAGTTTACTTTTTTTAATTAGCTAAAGTAAACACATATAAAAAAAAAAAAAAAGGATTTAATTTATTTACGTATAAAAATTAAACTTTTAACTTGTTTATTAATACTAAAAACAAAATAAAAGAAATAGCAAGCAATTTTACTATTTCTTTAATTATATTGCTATATAAATACTAAGCAATATATTAATTATATTGCTATATAAAAGCAAAACAGCAACTTATATAACTTAAATATAAAATTAAATATATTATATAATTTAGCTAAATTTATTATGTTTTAAAATAACAAACAACTATTTATAATGCTTTTAAAGTTAAAGCTATTTATTTTTACGTATAAAAATTTAGCTAAAAATGTTTTAATAAGCATATAATAAATAAATACTTGAATTAATTTTATAATATAAAGCTAAAATATTAATTTTAGCTATATAACTAAAATTAAGCTAAATATTAAGCTAGCATTTTATTATGCTAACTATTTATATTTTTATAAATTATTAAACTATTTTTAAGAAAAGTTCGCTAAAACTCTTAAAAAATAAACAAAAATTTATTTTTAAAAGATTTATTAAAGCATATAAAGCACTTTGTTTAAAAACTTTAAGTTAAAAAACATTTACTTAACATTAAAAATAACTATAATTTAAAAGCTTATAAAAATAGCTTATAAAAACTTTATAATTAAAAAATGAAAAAAACTATTAAATATTTGTTATATAATAACTATTTAACTATTAGTAATATTTTTAACACTAAATTAATAGCTAAATATTTTTTCATATAATAGTTAAAACTTTTTAAACTATTCATATATTAGATTACTTTTTAAAACCCTAAGTTTTAACGTATAATTTTAAATATAATAATATAAATATTAACTATAATTAATTTAACTAAGTATTAAATACTAAAATCTTTTTAAGCTGTTTAATTTTTATATAATAAACATAAACTACAAACTAATTTTTTAATTAATATATAAATATTTTATTTAGTATTATTTACTGCAAACACTAAAGCAAAAAATATATATTTATATAATACTAAATCTAGCTATTAAAAGTACATTTCTTGATTTATTTTTAATAAAGTTTATATAAAACAGATTTATATCTTTTAATAAATATATTGTTTTTTAAAAAAACTAAAACTTAAGCTAAAACTATATAAGCAAGCTATATAACTTATTATATAATAAGGCTTGTTTATTTATTATTATTTGCTAATATATTAAAATTATAGAAAATTAATACTATATTATATTTTTATATATTTTAAAAAGTTATACAAAAAACCTTTTTATTAACTATATTAGTTTAAATAAAACATAAAATAAAATATACTATATAATAAATATTTATTTTAAAATTAATATAAACTATAGTTAATATTAAGCTAATTAAATAATAGTTTTTTTTATATAAATAAAAAACGAAAACTTAAATTTAGCTTTGTATAAAGTAGTTAAATTAATGTTTAATAAGCTTAAAAAAGCATAATAAACGTTTAATATTAGTTACTAAAGCAAAATTTAACTAAGTATAAACGTTATATAAGTATATTAAAATATATTAAAGTTAGTTATAGCATTAATTTTTTAAAAACTTATATATAAAAGATTTTTTGCTAATTTATAAGTATGCTTATGTATAGCATTAAATAATATAGCAAAAACTTTTATACAAAAAAATAATAAATTATATTTTATAAACTAAAAATATAATTATAACTATATAAAAAATTAACAATTTAAATTTATATTAAAGTTATTAAGTTAATTAACTAAATAATTAAGCTATTTTTAAAGTTATAACTAAAAAAACTAAAACTTTTATATAAACAAAAAATAGTTTGTTTGTTAAAAAAAAAGGTGCTAATTAATATATTATACTTTTTAAAAAAAAGCTTATGTAAAAAACATGTTTTTTAATTTATACAAATTAATTTATAGCTAAAAACTTATTTTAAAAAAAAAATTTTTATATATACTAAAATGCAAAAAATATTTAAAGTTAAATAATAGTACTAAAAACATTAATAAAGAATTTAGTAATTAAACTACTTAATATTTAATAAATAGTATATTTATTTATTATATAACAAAAAAAATATTTAAAACTATAAAACAATAATATTATATCGTTAATTTATATTAAATAATTATTATTATATAAATTACTATACCTGCAGCATACTAAAAAAGCAGACAAATTTTCAACTAAGCTACTAGTTATTGCGCGACTTAAAAAAAGCACGTAAAATAGCTAAATAAGTTCTAAATATAGGAAGGCTTAGCTATTATAACATAGCTAAAGAACTAATTAAGTTGTAAGCAGCTATAAAAATATAAAAACAAAAGCCTTTAAATATAAAGCAAAAATAGCTAAGTATTAATACTGGCTTTTTTTTAAGCTAAAAAAGGTTTATTATAACTATAAAGCAAAAGCTAAAACAGCTGTTATAAAGCTATTTGCTACTTATAGTTTTAAAAAAGCTACTTATTATAAGCTTACGTTTATAAACTTTAAAATAAAGCATAACATAATAAAGTACTAAAAATAGCAATATAAAATTATAGATATAAAACTATAAAAGTTAAAAAGCATACATTATAAAAAAACAAAGTAATTAAGCAACTTTATTAAGCATTAAATACTAAAATTTTACTAAAACTTTTAGTTACTAAATATATAATAATGCTAACCTTTAAAAGTTATATAAACATTTTTTAACTAGCTTATTTATGTAAAACTTCTAGCTTTTTTATTTGCTGCAGCTTTTTTTGCTTTTTTAATTGTAACTTAAAGTTATATATTAGCTATAAATATAGCTTAAATATCTTTATTAGTATAAAAACAGTACATAGTTATATAAGCTTTAATAAACAATTAAAGTTTTTTATTAATTCTTTTAAGCTAAAAAATTATTAGCAGCACTTAAAATTAAAAAAACTCTAACAGTTAAAATAAGCATAAAATAAAGCTTAAAAACGTGCAAATACTAATATAGTTAAAAGTATTTATAAAACTACAATTGTTATTTTTAGCGCTTATTTTGCTTTTTTTGTATTATAAG
Organism: Xylaria sp. FL1777; assembly: GCA_022578965.1. NCBI lineage: Eukaryota > Fungi > Ascomycota > Sordariomycetes > Xylariales > Xylariaceae > Xylaria > Xylaria sp. FL1777. Next base: position 37,679 of record MU400665.1, on the reverse strand, counting down.
CACTTAGTAAACTTGCTAGTAATATTACAAGCATAAAAATTATTAATGTTTTTATATAGTTAGCATAAAAAAAACAGCAATAAAAAATATATAATATATTACTATAATATAAGCAATATAGTAATAGTATAGCTTAAGCATTTTAGCGTGCTTAATAAATACGAATTTTAAAGCTATTAATAATATTTTAGCATAAAGCACTAAAGCATTTATTTTTATTTTAAAAATTAGCATTATAGCAAAAAAGCATAATAATAAGCAGTTATAAAAGCTTAAACTATATAGTAGCAAGCTATTAGCTATTTTATTTAATATTGTAAATTAAATAACTAATAAAAACTGCAGCAAAATAACTTATAACTTTAAATATGTAAGCTTAATATTAGTTAGTATACATACTTAAATTAAACTAATTATAAATATGTATTATAAAAAGCATAGCAGTTATAGCAAAGTAAATTTTTATATAACTGCAACGCATTAATAACTAATTATATTATAAATTAAGCACTTTAATATACTAAAGCAAGCATAAGCTAAGCATATAATAATAATAATAATAAAAGTAATAAAGTTAATAGTTAAAAAAAAAAAAGATTAATATAAATAGCTAAGTAAAATAACTTATTATTTATTGCTACTTTATATTACTTAGTGCATAAGCTACTTATAAGCTATACTTACTTAGTAAGCTTACTATAAAAAGCATAAAAGTAGCTTAAAAAATAAATATGCAAAAAGCAAACTAAAAAATAATAAACAATTAACTTTATTTATAACTTAATTATAACTTAGTTATAAAAAAACTAATGTAGTAAAAAGCTAGCAGTAATACTAAAGCAAGCAAACTATAATATATTAGTAATATAATAAAAAAAAGTTTAAAAAAAAACTAAAAAAAAAAAGCAGTACATTTAGCTAAATAAGTACTAAAACTAAAAAAACTGCTGCAAATAATATAAAGTAAGCAGCAATACTAAAGCAAGCAAACTATAAAACAAAAAGAATATAAAAAAAAAAAAACTATAAAATAACTACATAAAGGTATATATATTTAATTAATAGTATAATGCAAGTAAGCAAATAACCTAAAAGCAAAGAAGTAAAAAGCAAAGCACTTAATAAAATTGTAGCAAAACTAGTACAACTTAAAAATAAATACAGAATGTTTTTACCTAGCTACTAAAAAAAAAATAAGCTGCTTATAGCTCGCTTTTAACTTATAAGCACAGTTTTTACCTATATATATAAAAAATAAAAACTAGCATAGCTAATAAGCCGTTAGCCCAAGTAATACAATATATATATATAAATTACTAAAGTAAACTTTAAAATATTAGCGCTTTTAATTATTTAATAGTAAAAAAAGCTTAATTAAAAGCATACTTTTAAATATATTTTTATATAAAAGTTAGTTAAACTTTAAATAATGTTTATATTTATTTTAGTAAAAATAATATTATAAATACTATAAATATTATATAAATAAAAAACGCTTTTAGTATAATTATATATTATATTTTAAATAGTTTTATTTTTTTTTATTTTTATTAAAAAATGTTAACTACTTAAAAGTATATTTTAATAATATAAAAAACATTATTATATAATAAAACAAAAAAACTATTTTTGTTATATAAAAATAAAAATATTTGTTTTTTAATATTAGTTTATATAAACCAAGTTTATACTTTATAAAAATAAAACTTTAAAAGCTTTATAAATGCTTTGAATATTTTTATATAAAAAAACTATATAATATGTTTAATTATATAAGCTATAATATTAATTGCTTTACTTTAAAAAAAATCTAAAGGTTTTACTATTATTATTAATTATATAATTAAATATTTTATTACTTCAAATTTATAATTAAAAATAACTATAACTTTAATTATAAAGTTATAATTAATATTATATAAATAAATAATAAATAAGTGTTATATATAATTAATATAGCTATATTATTTTAAATAGCTATATTTTTAAAATTTATATTTATATAAAATGCTTAAAAAGCTTTATATAAATGCTAAATTAATATATATTAAAAAATTTTAAATTATATTATATATAACTTTAATATAAACTTTTTATTTAAAGAATTTTAGAACTAAGCTAAAATTATAAGTATAAAGTACTAAAAAATGCTTATTAAAGCTTATTAAGCTATTAATAAAATAAAAAAAGCATATAAACTTTTTTATTATATATATAACATACTAAAAACTAAACTAAGTTATTATATAAAAAATAAGTTAATTTTATAAATAGCAGTTAAAGCTTTAAATAATATTGCAAAGTTTAATAGCTTAGTTTTAATGCTTTTTATATTTAAAGCATATTTAAAAGTTAATTAAAACTTTTTTTTTTTGCTAAATATTATACAAAAAGCTAAAGCAGTTAAAAAAGCTATAAAAATGCTTTATAAAAAACAAGCAAAAGTTAAAATTAGTTATATAATTTATAAACGTAATAAGCTAGCTTTATACAAAATATTATTTTTACTTTTATGTAATAAAATCTTTGTATAGCATAAAAAGCAAAGCTAAAAAAAACTATATAGAATATAATTAATTAAAAAACTTAATATAATTATTAATTTTATAAATAGCTTAATTTGCTTTAAATAAACATAAGTTAACCTATATTATTATATAATTAAACATATTTTAGCAAATAAAAAAAAAGATATAATTAGTATAAAACTAATTATAAAACTAGCTATCCATAAAAAACGCAGAAAACTTAAAAAAGCTAAAAACTTTTTTATAACGTTTGTATAAAACATTAGCAACTTGTTTTTAATTTTTAAAAAAAAACAAAATTATGCTTTAGTAGTAAAGTTATATAAAAATAACATTATTAGTACTTTTAGCGCTTTGTTTAAAAAATTAAACGCTATAAAAATTAATAACTTTATTATATAAAGTATTTTTTAGTTTATAAAATATAACGTAAATAAATATAATAGTACTTAGATTTTTAAGTTTTGCTTTATATAAAAAATCAAAAAAAAAAAACCACTAAGCTATATAAAAAGTTTAAATTAGTTATATAAAGCTATAATAATATAAAAAAAAACTATACTAATTTAATTGCTAATAATTTAGCAAATAAGCTAATAGCTATTATTAGCTTTAAGCTGTTTGCTAATTTAAAACTTTAATGCTTTAAGCAAGCTTTAAAATATTATATAAGCATATATATAATTAAAAAATAAACTTGCATAAAAGATCTTTATATAATTATTTTTTAAACTTGTTTTAAAATATTTTAAAAAAACTACTATATAAATTATATAATTATTATATAGCTTAACTAAATTAAAGCTATATTACTTTAAAACTTACTACTAATATTATTATAAAAAACTTAATATAGTAATTTTTATATATAACTTATAACGTGGTTCACATGCGAGTTGCGCATTTAAGCGAGCCGCGCACTTAGCTTGGCGTACCGCTATATACAATATTCTATTAAGAGATACATACTCCACCTTTAAATAACTTAGCCAAAAAAAATCGGAAAAATACAGGGGTTGTTTTATTGTAATTATAACTATATACTTTACTTAAAATAACTTTGTCCTGTTAAGTTGCTATTTTTTTAAACCGTGCATTAAGCAAAATGTAAATTACACGGATTATTTTTACGTACTTTTTGATATAAAATAGCTACATCATAAAACAAAGTTATTTTAGGTAAACTATATAGTTATAATTACAAAAAAACAACCCCTATATTTTTCCGACTTTTTTTGGCTAAGTTATTTAAAAGTGGAGTAAGTACCTTTACATAGAAAATAGGTGTAATGGTACGCTAAGCTAACATGCGCAACTCGCTTAAATGCACGACTTGCATATAAACCACGTTATTTATTGTTTATATTAAAACTTTTATATAAATTTAAGATTATAAGTTTATAAATAAATAATATGTTTAGCTTTATTACACTTAAATTTTTAGCAAAAAAAAAACATAAGTTATATAAAGCAAAGTTTTATGCAACACTAAAAAAAACTTTATAACAAAATTACTTTATTAAATTTAATAATAATTAAGTTATTTTTTCGTACAAAAGAAATATAACGCTTATTTAAAAAAGCTAAGCAAACTAATTAACTTTAATTAACTTTTATATAAAAAATGTTACATAGTAATATGTTTTTTAATATATACGTAGTATTTATATAAGCAATATTTGTTAATTAAAAGCTATATATAATTTTGCAGCTATTGCTTAAATAACTAACTTAGCACTAGCAAATATTAAAAATTTAAACCGTAAAATTAAATAGCAAATAAATAATTATAACTATAAATTAACGTTTGTATTTTTAGATTTAAGCTATATAAAACTGTTTATTTTTATAAACAGTTTATTTATAAATAATATTAATATAACTTTATAACTTAAATTTATTATTATATTTGCAATAAAGTATTATACGGAAAAAAACCTAGCTTTTAAAATTAAATAAAACATTATATATTAAAACTTTAGCAAATATAAGCAAATAACGCAAAGTATGCTAACTAGTAAATTATATAGCATAATAAATAGCTTTAATAGCGCTATAGCTTTTTATATAACGCTTTAAAAAATTATAGCTACACTAAAAGTACTTTTAATTTTTGCTATAGTATATTTAAACTTAAAATTGTTATGTAACTATTTAGTAAAACTAAAAACTACTTAAAAAAAACGCTTTATAATTAATATTATATTACTTAAAAAGTCGTACAAAAAAAAATTCTTTAAAGTATAATAAATTAATAGTAAAAATAATTTAGCTAATATATTTATAAAAGAAACACTAAACTAAGCGCTAAAAGCCTTAGTATTTATAAACTAGCTAATTGTATAAATAAAAGCATTTATAAAAAAAAAGTAAAAACAACTTTTATACAAACAAATTAAAAAAAAAAAGTTAAAAAAATATTTTTATATAAAAATTGTTATAATAATTATATCATAAATAAAAAAGCAACAAACAAATATATTTAACTTTAAAAAAAACACTAAAAACTATAAAATATTGCAAATTTTATATTCTTTTTTATATAATTATTTTTTAAGCTATATATAAATGCTTAACAATTTTTTTTTTATTTCTTTTATTAAACTACTATATAATACTTAACTTTTTTTTATTTATTTAAGTATAATAATTGTAACAAGTATTATATAATTGCTAAATATATGCAGTATATATATTACTTTAAAATTTTACTACTTATTAATAATTTTAAAATAAAAAGCTTTTATAGTTTATATAAGCATTTTAGCTGCATAAAATAACTATAATGCTATATAACTAGATAAATATTATATAAAAGTAGCTTTTATAACAAATTATTTAAGCTATAATAAAAGCAATTAAAAACTATATAAACTTTAAACCTTAATATTAACTAAAGGCATTAATATAACTTAAAACTTATTATTTTTTATATAATAAATAATTATTAATAAACTACTTAAATAATTAGCTATACAAAAAAAAAACAAATATATATATTTATATATAGTAACTAAAAAAACAATTAATTGCTAAAATTACTAATTAATAGTTATATAACGTTATAGCTACTATTTTAGCTTATAACATATAACTTATAACTATTAATGTTATACTATAATAAAATAGCTATTATATAAGTATATATATATATATATATATAAATATATATATAAAAATAACTAAATGTAAAGCTATTATAAATATAAATATATATATATAAAGCAGCTAAAAGCAAAATAAATAGCTATACGAAGTAAAAAGTTTAAAAATATAAAAGCAACAAAAAGTACTGCAAAATTTAAGCTTTTTTTATAAATAAAGCCTAGCTTTTATACTTTAATATATTATTAAACTTACTATTATATAAAAAAAGAACTTTTAACTAACTTTAATATAAATTGCTTACTGTTAATACTTTATTTTATATTATTAGTTAATATTAGTTAATTATATAACAATAAAAACAAAGAACTTTAATTATGCTAGTAATAATTAAACTATATAAAAGTTTAAATGCTTTATTTAAAAAGTAACTATTTTTAAACTTAAGCTTTATATAACTATAAAGTTTAAAAAAAGCAAACATATAAGTAATCCTTTTTTTATAAAAACTATAATATTAAATGTTTAACGTTTTACAGAACTATTCTTTTTTATTTCTTTTAAATAACATTATATAAAAAAAATTACAACTAAAAAAAAAGTAAGAAGTATTAAAATAACTAGTTATTAGTTATAACTTTTATATATAGTACGTATAATAAATTTTGCATAAAAACTACTTTGTGTAAAAGCTATTACATAAACTAAAGTAATTTTAGTATTAGCTTAGCTTATATACTAGCAAAGTTCTTATACATAAAAAAGAACTTTTGTTTTATATAAACTTTTTTTTCTTTTAAACATATAAAACATAAACAGCTTATAATATAAAGATTATTATACTTTGTTTTAGTATATATATATTAAACGTATAATTGTATAAAGCTTATTTAATAATTATTGCTTTAAAAGTAGCTTTTTTGTATTATTTTAAACTACTTTAAAAAATTAAAAAATTATATTAAATTTAAGCATTAATTAATAGTTTTTTAAATTACGTTCATTTTAAGTAAAATTACTTAGCTTAACTAAGTTTATAAAAGCTTACTAAAATTAAGCTTGCTATTATATTATTATTTAACTATTTAAACTTATATAGCTTAAAAAATTAAAAAAAAGCTTTAATTACTTTAATTTTATAGCAATTTTAAAAAAGTTTTATAATGTATTTAAGTTTTTTAATATTAGCAAAGCAAATATATTATTATAATTAAAGCTAAAAAACCTTGCTATTAAATTAAAGAAAAACGTAGTTATACTTTATTTTTTTATATATTTATTAGCTTAAAATAAGCTAAAGAAATTATAAAAATAGCTTAATAAAATGCTAAAAGTAAAAAGAATTAAAAAATTTATTAGCTTTATTAATGTTTTAATTCTTTTTATACTTAAAAAAAAATAAAAGCTTATGTTTATATATAAACTATAAAAAAGTTAACTAAGTTATATATAAAAATTAATATATTTTATTATTTATTTTAAATCTGCTTTATAAAATCTTAAAAGCTAAGATTTTTAATAAAATTAACTTTAAAAATATTTATTATTACTTATATATTTAAAAAGAAAATAAATAAAAAACAGCGTTTTATATACGTTATAATTATTATAAATTTCTAATTATATTTATAGATTTATTAAATATTTTTGCTACTTTTTACACTTATATATAAAAAGCATTTAATAATATAATAAATATATTTTACATTAATGCATTTTTTACTTAACTTAGCTACCTTATTAAATGGGCCACTTAAGCTTAACGTACTACTTACACTAAATTTCTATAGCAGCATACTTAATAGCCATTATAGCTTTCTTTAAATAACTTCACTAATATTAATTGTATAGCTATATAATTAGTATTTTTAAAACTTTAACTTAAAAATGCATTTAATAGTATTTTTTATAATTTTGTAGCTATTTTACTAAGGGGTGCATAAAAAACCACGCTAAAACTTAGCGTAGTTTGTTATACTACTGCAGAAAAAATAGCTACAAGATTATAAAAAATACTATTAAATGCATTTTTTAATAAACATTCCAAAAATACCAATTATATTTTTGTTTGATTAGTATCAGTAAAATTATTTAAAAGAAGTCATAATAGCTATTAAGTACCCCTGTATGCTTAGTAAGTAAGCTAGTACGCTAAGGCTTAGTGGCTTATTTAATAAAGTAGCTAAGTTAATTAAGGAATGCGTTATATATTTTAATAATATATTTATTTATTTTTTAAATAATGATTTTTATATAAAATATATTTAAAATATTATTAAAAGGCTATAAAAAGCAAAGCTATATATTAAGCTATTTAAGTATTAATTTTATTAAAAACAAATCAAATGTTTAAATTATATTATTTTTAGCTAAAAAATTAAAATAAACTTTTTATATATAAATATTATTTAGTAATAGTTTATATTAAATATTTATTAAGCGTTATAATAATTTTTAAAGTGTTATAACTTTTATTGCTGTTTTATAAATAGGTATTTTTATATTATTATGCTTTTATTTAAGTATTTAAAAACAAAACGTAATAAAAACAAAAAAAAGTTAAATTTTTTTAAATAGTTTACAAAAAAAAAGCTTTTAAAATCCTTGAAAATATATTTAAGTAAGCTATTTTTTTTATATATTTTAACTTTAAAAAATAAATATTACTAAAAACTAATTTTTTAAAGTAGCTTTTGCTAAAAATCTATTTTAGTAAAATAATTAAAGCATTTTTTAACTAGTTATGTTTTAGTTTTAAAACCTATTTAAAAAAAAAATGCAGTATAATATATTTAACTAAAAAATGCTTATAATAATAAATTGCTTTAAATATTAACAGTATTATTTATAACAAAGCAATTTATTAATTAGAGTATTAATTAATTATATATATTTTTAAGTGTTTATAAAAACGTTAAAACTTAATAAACAGCAAGCTTATTAATATTTATTATTAGCTTTTTTTAACTTTATAATTAAATATTAAACAAGCAAAAAAAATAAAGCTAATTTTTTTTTGCGCTGTTTTAATTATATAGCTATTTTGCTTAATAATATTAATATTTTTTTAATATTAAAAAAAAAGTATAATAATATAACAAATTAAAATTTTTAATTTATGTTTTAATACTTAAGCTAAAGCTTTATATTTTAAAGCTTTATTTGCTAAAAAAGCTTTTTTTATTTAAGCAATTATATGTTTATATATATAAATAGCTGCAAGCTTAAAAAAATTAAAAGATTTAAAAGCTTTTAAAAAGCTAAAAAACTTTATTTAAAAGGTTTAAAAAGAAACTTTAAATATTATATAATTATAAAGCAATTAAAAGCAAAAAAGCTTATAAATCTTTAATAATTAATAAAAAGATTTTTAATTTACTATAAAAACAAAATTTATATTTTTTTTAAAAAAGCTATATATTTTTAATTTATTAACCTATATTATAATAATTTTTTAGCTAAATATTTTAGCTAAAGTTATACTTTAAAATTATTATAACAAAAGTTTTATTAAAGTAATATAAAACTAAATATTAAAAAAAATATATAAAGCTATATAATTTGCTTTAACATTAAAGCAAAATATTATTAAAAATATAATAAACTTAATATTTTATTAATATTTAATAAATTTATATAAAAAGTATTTATAAACTATATTATAAATTTATTAAAAGCTTTTTATAAAAAAAACTAATTAATATTATTTTTATTATTATAAATAAATTTATTAAGCTTATATATTTATTTTAATTAATATTATTATAACTTTAATTAAATTAGCAATTTTATTTTATTATAAAATTAAATATATTTATAATAGCTTAAAAAATATTATTTTTAATAAAAGCTTTATTTTTATTAGTTAATTTTAATTTAATTTATATTATTATTTAAAAATTAAGCAAAAGCTTTTAGTAATATTTTATTTTAAAACTAATAAACAAATAAAACAAATAAACTAAATAATTAATAGCTATTTTAAGTATTTTATAAATAGTAAGCAAATTAATTAGCTTTAATTTTTACGTTAAGCGTTTTTTGTTATATATTTTGCTATTAATTTTATAATTAAACAATTATTTTTTAAAGCTTTATATAATTATATACTAAAATTTTAGTTGTTTATTAAAACAACTTTATATTAAAAAAAGTTTTAAGTATATAAAAATGTGTTAATAAGTTATAAACTATTAAAAATAAAATAATAAAATAATAATAAATTATAACTAATAAATATATAACATTATTTATAAGCAAATAACGCATTTAAGTAAGCAACGTACTTTTTTTATAAACGCGTTGCTTTAATTCTATTACGTAATAACTTGTTAATAACATAATGTTTAATAAAACTAAAAAAGCGATAATACTTTGTGCTGTTTAAGCTATTAATTTTCGGCTAAAAATTAGCATTTAAACCGCTTATAAAATTTATTACTTTTTTAAAAGTACTATACGTTATAAAATAAATAGTTATACTATATAAAATAAAACTTGCGTTAATATATATAAACTTAATTTAATTAAAAAAAATGTTTTTTTAAGTATATTTTTGATTTAAATAAGCAAAAATATTTTTTTGCTTATGCTATTATAAAAAATATAGCTAATTTTTTATGTAATTTATAAAACGTGCTGCTTATTAGTAAATATTAAGCTTATAACTTTATTAATTGTTATAAAAAGCTGAAAATGTAGTTTATGTATGCTTACAATTATTAAAAGGCATTATGCGAAGATTTAAAGATTATTAGCGCATAGTTTAAGCGTTATATGCATATAAAAACGCAATATAGCATTTATAATAACAATGTTTAAAATTTTAACAAAACTAGGTTTATAATGGGCTAAATTTATGCATATATAGTTATTATACGTGCTAATTACTATAAAAAGCATAAAGCAATATAGCTTAATAATAAAAAATAATTAATAGCAATTTGTTTTATTAATTTATATAGTTTATTTATTTTTTTATATATTATTTTTTAAGGCGCTTTTTATTTTTAATATTAGTATAAAAACATTAACTTTTTAACGGATTAAGTACTTAATATTAGTTATAATAAATAAACAAATAATAATATAAAATTAAAATAAATAAAACACTTTAAAAAATATATTTAGCTGTTTTAAACAAGCGTATATTAATTATTAGTGCTAAATTAGCACAAAAGTTACATATTAGCTAAGTTTAAAAAGTTTTATAAAAAATAAAACATTATAACTATTGTTTTGCTTTTTTATTTATTGCATTTAACTTAGCTATTTAACGTTAAACTTTATAATTCGTTAAAGCAAACATATAATTATTAAATTAACAAATTTGTTAAGTTATATATTAATTATATTATTAAGCCTAAGTTTTTTATTGCGTTTAAAAATGCTTACTTTATTACTTTTATAAAATTAAATATTTTAAAAGGTTTTTAAAAGTTAAAATTAATGCTTTATAATCTGCAAGTAATAATTTTAAAGCTAAATGTATAGTTATAATTATTAACGCTAATCTTTAATACTATTAACTTGTTTAAACTTTAGGTTTTTTATACGCTAAAAACTGCTAAAAAAGCAAGCATATAGTTAACTTTTATTAAAAGTTAAATTTTTAGTTATTAAAAAAGCTTTTTAAATCTAATTTTAAACGTTATTAACTAGCTTATAAAATTAAATCAAATATTAGCGCATTAATTAACTTTTATAAGCAATAAAAACTAAAAGCTTTATAAAGTAAATAAAATATTTAGCAAGCGCTAAAAAGGTAAAAAGAAGCGCTTATAAAACAAAAATAGTTTTATTATAAAAAATGCAAATAATTTAATTGCTTAAAAGGATACATAAAACTTAATACAGTTATAAACGTTAAGAAATTATAATAATAGTAAACTAAGTGTGCTACATTAGCAACAATATAAACAATACAACAAAACTAGCTATAATACAAGAACTTATAATAAAAATATAAAAACAAGTAATAAATTAAAATCCGATTAATTTTTAATAATAAATGCTTTAGTTATAAAATTATTAATAATTAAACTTAATAGCATAGTAGAAAGTGCGTTGCTTGCTTATAAATAACGTTATAATATTATAATAATAAATATAAACATATAACTTTTAAAACTAAAAACTTAATAGCATTATTAATAAAAAACATTAAGTTTGAAAATAAAAAGTTAATAATTAAGTTTATTAAACTTTTTTAAATTTTTTTATAGTTAGTTTATAAATATATTATATTAATTTTTTAAAATAATATAGCTGCTTTTATTTTGTTTTTTTAATTTAGTTATTTAAGTTTTAAAAAGCTAAACATAAGTATAGTTTATTTATATTAAACCTTAAAAATATAATAAGTAAAATATCTTATAATAAAAAAAAATATTATTTTATTAAATAAAAAAGCTAGTTAATTAAATATAATTAATAAGTATTTATTATTAATATTATAGCTTTTAAAGCAATTAAAAACTTTAAAAAGTGCTTAAGTTATAAAAAAAAAACAAAGCTATTAAGCTAATAAAATAATCCTAATTTATTATTAATTTAGCTATAAATTAAAGCTTAAATATATTATATATACTAATTAGTTATTTTTTTGTTTTTTATTATATAATAAGAATTATATTTATTGCTTTAAGTTTTAAAATATTTATGCTTTATTCATAAGCTATATATAAAAACGCTATAAATAAATTATAATATTTTTATAAAAAAGCTTTAAAATATTAATTATTAAACTTTAAATCATTTTTATAATAAAAAAAGCTAACTAAATACTTTTATTTATATTTGTTAATAATAGTTAATATAGCTTTATATATATTTTTCTTAAAGAAAATAAAAGCAGCTTTTTAAGCTATATATTTATAGTTTATAACTTATATTTAAAATATAATAAAGCAAGCATATTGCTAGCATTAAAAATAGTTTTAATTTTATTAAAAAACTTTATAAAATTAGTTTAAATAAAGCTACTTATAATGCTTATATAAAAAAGCTTAATAGTTTAGCAAGCTAAAAATTTATGTTTATTATTAAATATATATATTTAATATAATATTTTTATATTATTAATTATTAGTTAAACTTTATATAAAATAAAAATAAAATAACTTGTGTTTATATTGCTAATTTTGCTAATTAATTAAAACTAAGCTTTATAAGTTAATAAAAAACGCAGAAATGCTTTTAAAAACTAAAACTATATAGCTATCAAATTAATATAATAATTGTTTAAAGTTTTTTAAATAATAGCGCGATTTTTATTTATAATAACTTTTTTATTATTGTTTTTTTAAAAAGTAAAAAAACAAATAAACTAGTTAATAATTTTTAAATATATATTACATTAAAATATAACATAATAAATAGCTAACTTATTAATAAAACTAATTTAAAATAAATATAAATTAACTTATAAGCTTATATAAAATATAGCGATTTATATAGCTTATATAAGGTATTATTTCTACATTTTTCAATTTATAAACTATATTCAAAAGTAAGCTATTTTTTAGCTAAAATGTTTTTTTAAATTGCTTAAAATAAAGCTAATATATTAACAAACTACTTAAAATTATTATTTTTTTAATAGTTTTATACTTTTTGTTTTTAGTTTTAATAGTTTACTTTTAAACTTTATAAACAAAGGTTATAATAAAATTAAGCTAACGTTTAAATAGCATAAAAACTTTAATATTTACATTAAAATTAAACTTATTTTTTGCATTATTTATATTAAAATTATATAATTTAACATTTAGATTTTTATTTAGATTTATAAAATTAAGGTTATTTTTATTTTTATTTTTTTTTTCTTAATTAGTACAAAGCTTAATAACATTTAAATTTTTATTAAAATTAAAGCTATTTTAAACAAAAAAGCAAAGTATTAAAGTTTTTATTTTTATTATTAAAGTTATTAAACTTTTAGCAAGAAAGTTTATTAAAGTTTTATTTTATAGTAAAATTAAACTTATTTTTAAATAAATTTAAACATAAAGCAAGTTATAATAATTTTTTATATTTATATTTATAATTATAGTTTTAATGGCAATTATGTTTATATATATTATTTTTAATTACTATAAGTTTAAATAATATAATTATAATATAAATAATAATTAAAAAAAAAGTAAAAAAGATATAAAATAAGTATAAGATTAATAGTAATAAAGTAAATAGCTAAAACTAAGTGTTTAATAATAACTAAAAAAAAAGAAATATATAGCAATAAAAATATAAGCACAAGCTTTGCTATAAATATAGCATAAAACAAACATAATTTAATATATAAACATAACCATAAATACATAAAAACTTTAATTATTATATTATATAGGCATTTTATTTAATATATTATATTTATGCTTAATTACTTTATATTATTTTATTTTATTACTTATATTTAAAATTAATTATTTTATTTAATTTTATTTATATATAAGTTAAAAATAACTTCATTAAAAAAAAAAAAGTAGTTATTATAATTAAGCTACTTAAGTATTTTAGTATATATTATATATTATATATATAATAACCTGTATATAAACTAACGTAATTAGCACATAAACCACTAAAATTAAAGCTTAAACTACTTATAGTAGTATTAATAAGTTAGCGCTTATAACGGGCTTTATATATTTTATTTTGACCTTTAAGCTTTTTTTTTTTTTTTTTTTTTTTTAAGCTTAGAATTTTCGTTTATAGTATTAATATATTAGCTGCGATGCTATTTAATTAATTATAACACTATTTTAAGCTTATTTCTTTACTATTAAACGTTTATTAAGTATATAACTATTTATTAATTTGCTATTAGCTAATAATTAACAAATTAAGCTATTTTTTACTTTAGTTTTACATTTAATTTTAACTAGTATAACTTACAACTTAAAACATAAAACTAAAAGCATTTATGTTTTTAAGAAAGCAAAACTTAGTTTTAGTTATAAACTTAAAAAGATTTTAAAAATTAGCATTTATTATTGCTTTAAACTATATATTTCTAAAAGATTTTACGCTTAATATATTTATATTTTCTATAAAAGAAAAATTAATGTTTAAAAACGTAAAAAAACTTAAAACAAAAAACTAAAATTTACTATTATATAATATAATAAAACTTAAAAACTAAGCTTAGTAGTAGTTTTTAGCGTTAGTTTAAAAACTATAAACTAAACTAAATAATAATTGCGCAATAATATATAAACTATAAATAAAAATAAAACAGTTAAACTACTAATGTTAAAAGCTTTTAAATAATAGTACGTTTAAAAAAGCAAACTTTTAATTTAGTAGTTTAGCTACTAAAAAAACCTTTAAGATAATTAATACTTTAATTAATAGCCAAAATCCTAAGTATAAAAAAAAAGCAAAAGCTTAAAAACTTAACTTAAGCAAGTTTGCTAACAATTAAAATAGCTTTAATAGCTAGCTATTTAATTTAGCTAATAAGCTTAAAAAAAATATAAGCATTTTTTATAATAAGCAAAGCTAAATATGCTATATAAAAACATTTTTAAAAAGCAAAGCTACTAAAGTTATTAAGCTTTACTAAAACTATAAAACTTATAATTTTGCAAGTTTAATAAAAATAATCTAAATATTAAAAACTATTTATTATAACTTAAATTAAGCCGCTTTAGCAAAAAACAAACTAAACGCTATATATTATAAACTTAAAAAAAATAGTAATATTTATGCTTTTATTGCTTGCTTTATACACTTAGTATAAAAAGGCAAAATTACTAAAAGCAAATAATTTTAAGTACTATAAAAATATATTAATATTAATTTAAGAAATCAAGTTTTTAAAGCAAAGATAAATTCTTTTATAATTTTTAAACAGTTTTATAATAAAATAACTAAAGTAATATACTTAAATTAATATAACTATTAACGAAGCTTTAAAAAAACTAGTAGTAAAATAAATGCTAACTTTTAAATAATAATTTTGCAATTAAACACTTATGCTACTTTTAAAACTAATAAAATTATTATATTAAACTAAATAAAACAAGCGTTAATTAATAAAAAAAAAAAGCTTATTATATTAATAATACTTGCTTTTTTTATAATACAACAAAACACTAAATTAAAGATTACTTTAATAAAAAATATAAAAATGTTGCTTTTATTAAGCTAGCATTTAAAGCTTTAATACATAAAAACTTAAAAAAGCTAAAAAAACTTAAAAGCTTAAGTAATTTAAGAAAAAACAAAACTATTAACAGTTTTTATAATAGTTTATATGCTTACATTAGCTAAAATAAATAGCTAACAAAAGTTATTGACTTTTAACATAAACATTTTAATATAAATTAATACAATTAAAATAAAAGCTATAACTTTATATAATATTAAAGCTTAAATATAATTATTAGTAAATTAATAGCTTATAAAGTAAATAAAACAATAATTAAATGCTAAAGTAATAAACTTAAATATATTATTTAAACTATAAAACTATAAAAGTAAAATAGCTAAAAAAATAAAAACGCACTTAATAATAACTTTAAAAATTAATAAACGTTAATTTTTTAATTAAACCTTTTAAATAATTAATATAAGCTATAATGTTATAATAAGTTTTTACTAGTTATTAAAACATAACGTAATAATAAACTACTAAAAGAAAAAACTAATATAGCTTAAAAACTAACTTTTATTAATAAAGTTTGTTTTAATAATTAAAGTTAAATTATATACTAAGTTAAACTAATAAATTAACTTTTTTGCTTAATAAAATATAAATTAAAAAAATGTAACAATTAAAAAAAAATATTGCATTTTAAAACAATTAACTAAAAACTAGCTTATAGTACTTATAGCTGCAATTTAAGCAGTAAAAAACCAAATAATAATTACTAAAATTAGTAAACAAATAAAAAAGAACTTTAATTATAAGCAATAAAAAAAATTAGCTTATAAAATGCTAAACTAACTAATATTACTAAAGTTTTATTTAAACTTATAGTACTAAAAAAGCATGGCTACTATTAATGCTATAACGCTATAGCAAACTTTTAATAAAAAAAGCATTTTATTTTTTTAAAAAAAAGACTTTAAACATATAAAACTAGTGTAAAGTTTAATATTGCTTTAATTAGCTTACCTAAAAAGCTTTTTTTTAAAGCAAAAAGCTAATAAATTATTATTATATAAGCTTAAATATAACGTTGTTTTTAAACCTTAAAATAACTTTATAAAGTTTAGTTTACTTACTTATTAAATATTTGTTTAGTATTTCTTTTTTAAAAAAGAAATAATAAATAAACTATTAGCTTAAAGCTTTATTAAATTATATATAAATATAAACGTAGCATTAGTGCTTTTTATGCTTAAGCTTTATTTAAATAAATAAAAGTTTTATATTAATTATTAATAAAAAAACAAATATTTAAAAAATAAATTAGTACTAATATTTCACTTTAATAAAACTATATTTAATTGCAAAAAAGCTATATAGTTTATAAAAGTTAATATTATAAAGGCTTTTTATTGCTTTTAAATAATAATTAGTTTAAAATATTTTACTGCATTTTATATAAAGTAAAATATATTTAAGTAATAAGTGCTTGTTATGAAATGGGCTAACTAGGCCGGTTAAAAAGCCAGGTGTAAAAAAAGCATGCGCGAAAAAAGTTCTATTTGTTGAGAGAATATGTATTTAAACTACTATGAGGGTTTAATGCATAAACTTAATAAACTTAAGCGTTAAGTTTATTAAGCTTTAAACTTAACGGACTTAAGCGTTAAGTTTATTAAGCTATAGATTTAAAACGATATAATATTAAGTTTATTAAAAAAAGGAACGTTTATAGATTATTATTACTGTTTTTTTTGTTTATATAATTATGCACTTTTTGTATTTAGTTATTTATTTAGTTTTTAGCTTTTTAGCTATTAATTTTTTTATAATTATTAAGCACTAATATATTTATTACTTTTAATTTTTTAAGACTTTTATTAATATATAGTAATAAAAGTACTTTAAAAACTTTTTTAACAAACTACTATTAAAGATTTTATTATTACTTATAAATTAAAACCTTAAAAGCAAACTTATTATATTAATATATAATAAGTTTATTATATTTTAATAGCTTTTTAATTAATAAAACTTAACATATAAAAACAAATATTAGTATAAAAAGTTAAGTAATAAACAATTTATAAAATAAACTTTTAAAAATATACTAAAAAAATATTTAAAAAATAAAAATGCTAAATAGCATTATATAAGTAAACTTTATTTAATAATTAATAAAACTAAATTTAGGTTATACTACTAAAAATAAAAAGTTAAAAATTAAGTTTAAAGATTTTAAAGACTTTTAAAACTAGCAATATACTAAAATAATAAATTTTAGCACTTTTATTAGCTACTTTTATTAAAAAAAAAGCAGTAGTAAAAAAAAAAAAATTAAATAGCAGTAATAAAAAAAAATTAATATTAATGCTAATACTATAAAATAAATTAGTTGCTTTAATTTAAAAAATAGCTTAAATATTAAGCGTTATAACTTTTAAACTAGCATAAATATTAGCTATAATAATTAAAGCAGCAATAATAATTGCTATTATAATAATAAATTAAAGCTTTAAATAAGTAATTATATTATAATTAATATTAATATTATTATTAGTAAACTTAATGCTTATTTTTATTACTATTATATTTAAAGTAATAACTTAAAATAAAAAACTTAACTTTTTATTATTATTACTGCTTTTATTATTAAGATTATTTATAATATTAAAAATGCTAAATATTAAAAGTTTTAAACTTATTGCTTTAAAGCTTTATAATAAATTTACAAATATAAAAGCTTTTTTAATTTATATTAGATTTTATTTAAAATAGTATTTTATTACTATTATAAAAAAAAATTAAAAAATAATAACTACTTTATAATTTTTGTTAAAAAAAGTACTAAAATAGTTTTAATTTATTTTAAAGGATTTTTTAAAAGCTAATAAGTTAACTAACTTTAAGCTAAAAACAAAAGAAATTTTTAAAAATTACGTTAAGTTTAAAAATTAAATAAAAGCATTATTTAAAAACACTTAAAAAGCAAAACATATAAAAAAAGCATTTTATTGCTTAAAATAAACAAAAGTAGTAATAAATTATGCTATAAAATTTAAACAATTAGTAATAATTTTAAAATTACTTAAGCTTGCATTATTTTATTTATTTTATAATAAACTTAAAACTTAAGTTTAAAACAAACTATGCAAAATAAATAAACTAGCAAAAATTAATATATATATTAATATAGCTATTATAATTAATTAACAATTATTTAACTAGTATTTTAAAATTAAAAAAACTAAAAAAAACCAAAAAAAGAATATTTAAAAAAGTATTAAATAAAGATTTAAACAAATTAATAAAGTTAAAAAATAATAACTTTAAAATATATTTAAAGTTAAATATTATAACTATAAAAAAAAAAAACACTTTTAAAAATAATGCTAATTTAAAAAAAAGAACAAAAAAAAAAGCTATAAAAAAGAAAAGATTTTTTAACTTAAAAAAAAAGTACAAGTTATAAAAGTTTAAAACAATAAAAAACAACAAAGCGATTTAAAAAATACGTTTTTAAAGCAAAAGTATAAAATTGCTGTTTTAAGTTAAAACAGAAATATTATATTAAATAAATGTAAATGCTTTATTTATATAAGTTAAAATAAATAAACATATAAATATTATTTAAAAGTTTTGCAGTTATTAAAACAAATTGCAAAAAAATATATTTGCTATATAAATAATTAAAGTTATTTAGTATATAACTTAAAAAAATAGTTTAATTAAAAGTAGCAAATAATAAAAAGTAATAAATTAATATAGTTAGCAAACTTATAAAACTATAAAAACTTTAAACTATTAAAGCTTAAAATATAGCTTAAAAAAAAGTTATGTTTAAAAAAATAAAACTATAACTATAAATAGTATAGTTATTAAACTAATTACGAACTACTAAAATATTTAGTTGCTAAATAAACTTAAAAAAACAGAACTTATAAAACTTTAAAACAAAAACAAATAAAATTAAAAGCTATAAAAAATATTATAAAAAAAGAACTAATAAAAATAAACAAAGTATTTTTATAGCTTAAACTGCTTTAAATATAACAAAACAAAAAAGCATTAATAATTAGCGCAAAAACTAATATGTTTTAAAAACTAAAGCTAGCAATTTAACTAATTAGTAAAAGTTATTATTATAATAAAACTATAATAAAAAACAATAATAATATTTTATGCTTAAAAAATTTAAAATATAATAAAGTATTATAAAATTATTATATAGTATATTATTGCTATTAATATTTATTTAATAAACTAAAAAATAATTAGTTTTTTAAACAAATTATAAAAATAAAAATATAGAACTTTTATAAATTAAAGTAGTTAGTTATAATTATAGTTTATTATAAAAATTTACAAGAATTTATAACATTTAAAAAGAATTTTAACTATACTTATAACATTATTTTAAAAAAATGTAAAAATAACTGCTATAAATATTACTAGCTAATTAAAGCATAGCTATATTAAAAAATAGTTGCTAAAAGCAAAAAAGCTTAAAAACTATAATTTAAAGCTTGCTTAAAAGCAAAAACAAAACAAAGTATAATAATATTTAAAGTACTAAATAAAACAAGCATTTAAACATTTTATAAAAAAAAATCAAAAAACAAAATAAATATTTGCTAAAAAGGCAGTAAATAGCTAAAAAAACTAAAGCTTTACGTAAAGTTTAATATAATAACTAATAAAATTAATTTAAAGTTAAACTTATATATTAAAAAAAAAAGTATAATACTTTAATTAATTTAAAAGCATAAGCTAATATAATTTTACTTAAAGTAGCAAAACAAAATAAAATTTTCTAAAAATACAAGCAAAGATTTTAAAAAATTAAAAGATTTAATAAAAGCACTTTTAGCTATAATAATAGTTATATATTTAAAGAAACTAAACTTTTTAATATATTTATATAAAAACATAAAAAATAAATTGTATTAAATATTGCTAATATATTTAATTATAATATTATTTTAGGAATATTATAGCTAAAAACTAGTAATTTTTTAATTTAATAAAAAGCAAAAATTATTAATTAAGAAAGTAAAAAACAAAGTAAGAAAATTAAAAAAATTTTAAAAAAAATCTTAAATAAAATATTAAAGATATATTATAAATTTTATAAACTATTTAAAAAAAAAAAAAAAAAAGAACTTTTTAAATATAGCTTATAGAACTATTACATTTTTATTAAGAAAAAATGTTAACTAAAGCTTTATTAAGTATATTATATAAGCTTAAACAAAACAAACGTTTTATAAAAATATATTTAAAAGAATTTAGCAAAGAGATTTTTAAAAAAATCTTAGTTATTTGCTAAATATTTTATAGTATTAGTACTTAAAATAAAAAATAAAAAACAACTAATTAATAAAAAAAAAAAACTAATATAATAAGTAATAGTTAATTATTAATTATTAAACATAATTATTATTGCAAATAAATACTTTTTTACTTTATTAATAACTATAAAAAAAAACATTAGCTAAGCAAAATAGTTTATAGTACTTAATATTTTAAATAAATATTATACTATTAAAATAACTAAAAGAAAAAAATAGAAAACTGCTATATAAACAATATATAGACTATATAAGTATATAGTTATGCTATAAAAACTATAAAACGTATTAGCTAGCTTTTAATATATAATAATAATAATTTTACGGAAGTTTTTAAACAAATTTGTGTTTATTTATTTAAATAATATCTTAATTTACTTTAGAACACTAGAAAAACATAAAAAACATATAATTTAAATATTAAAAACATTTAAATAAGCAGAATTATAACTTAACATAAAAAAATATATATAGTATATATAAACGATTAACTTTTTAGAATTTATAATTATTTTAAAACAAATATAAATTTAATAGTTAAAAATTAATATAGTATAAAACTAGAAAATATTTAACTTAGCTATTGTTATAAATATATAATAAGCATTAAGATTTTTAAACTATGTTTAAATATTAATTTAAGACGTTATATGCCTAACTAGCTCGGGATACAGCATTGTGCAATGTTAGAACCGGGGCAAGCCCCGGGCAATTATACTAATAAATTCAACAATAAAAGTAAAAAGAATAAAAGCTATAAAGGACTAGTGCATAGTTACCTTAGGCCTTAGGAACGAAAACCTTGATATTTATTACATTTATTCTTTTTTTCCTCTCTTTTATACGGCTTAGGAGTGGCTTATACTATTAACAAAACTAAGACAAAAGTAGCTTGCTAATAAAACTTTACTACTTGGGGATTTTAACTTATACTACTAGGATTAAATATATATATTAAAGCTATACACTAAAGCCGGAAAAGTTATGCTACTAGCATAAAACTAGGACTTTAAGCTTATTACTTTAAAAAACATAAGCACTTTTTTTAACCAGAGAAAACTAGATACTACTATAGACTTAGCTTAAGTATTAATAGATTTAAAAGCTGCTTTTGTATTAAGCTTAAACATAGTAAAAAGCAACTATAAGCTGCTTAAGTACTAGATAAAAAGCTTTAATAAACTAGATAAACCTTTAAAGAACTTAGGCTAGAACTAAAAGCTAGCTAATATAAAACAAATAAAAATTAAAGCACGCTTTTTTTTAGCAACCTTTTATTTAGTAAACGTTAAAAACCTTAAACATTTAGACCTAGCTATAAAAAAGCTATTTAAAAGCTTAAATAAAATTGTAAACAAAACAGTACTAAACTAAAAGAAAGGCAAGCCATAATATAACTAGTAAATAGCAAAAGTAAAACAAGCAATACAAAAAAAAAAAAAGCTTATGTTTACTAGCAGAAAGTCCGAACTAAAAAAGCTTACTAAAATAAACGCAAAGCAAACAAAGCACAGAAAAAAGCTTAAGCTAAAGCGTTTAAAAGCTATTTTTAATAATAACTATATAACTTTTTTAATACAAAAAAAAGCAAAGCTAAAAGCACGAAAGCAAAACAGGCTAAAATAATATAAAAAACCTTGAAATAAGCATAAACAAAAAGCTTATAAGCACTAAAAAAGCCAGTATTATTAAACCTTTGCAATAATAATAGCTTAAACGTAATTATAGCAAGCACTTTTAAAAACAAAGCAAAAGTTTTTGCTAAAAGGTTTTTTTTAGAACTAAACGCTAACTTAAAGAATATAGCTACTTTGCTAGCTTTTTTAACCTTTTTTTTTTTTTATTATAGCATAAACTATTACGAAATGCAAACAATTTTAAGCTATATAAAAGCTTAGAAAGCACCGGGATTAAGTAGAATCCCAAACGCATTTTTAAAAGCATGCAGCTTACGGCTACCTAAAGATAATAAAAACAAGCATAAGTTTTTTGCTAAGCGCGTAGCTAATATAGCATTAGCTAGCTTTTGGATTAATTATTACCTAAAATGCTTTTAGAACGCTTAAACAATAGTTATTTTAAAAAATAAACTAAATAAAAGCTTACTAAGCTTTTAGCAGCTTATTGCTTTATTAAACATAGTAAAAAAGCTTATTAAAGCTAAAATAGCTTTAAAATTAATTTATATTGCTGTAATATATAAACTGCTTTTTTTTGAACAAATGGAAAATAAGTTATAACAGTTTATAAAAATAGCGCTATACTTAATTATTTTTGTAGTATGCTATACGTAAGCTATAAACAAGGCAATTTTAATGCTTTTTTTAGATATAATAAAAGCGTTTAACTTAATAGTGCATAAAAAGCTTTACTAAATATTTAAAAGAATAAGCTTTTTAAAGTAAACAGTATAATAAATACGGAGCTTTTTAATAAACTATATAACAACTCTACTTTTTAACGAATAAAAGTTAGACTTAATACATATTAAAGCAAGTACTTTATAAAAATCCCTACTATTGCCGATTTTTTTCTGCTTATATACTGCTTTGCTATATAATAAACTGCGGTTTATATAAAAGCTTTAAAGCGTTGTTTTTGCAAACAATATAAACTTACTAAGTGCTAAAAAAAACATAAAAACAGCTTGCAAAGCGTTTAAACAAGCTTATAAGGTTTATTTAAAATAAAGCTAAAAATATAGATTTAAATTTAACTTAAGCAAATATTACTTTGTTTATTTTATGAAGCTAGGCTAAAAAGCCTTTAAGCATACAGTAAAAGCGGGCCAAAGGAAAATACGCCTTGAAATAGCAGCAAAAGTGCTTAATGTATAAATAAACTATTGCTTGAACTAGAAAAAGCAACATAAAATGCTTTATAAAAAGCTAAAAAAGCAAACGCTATTAATAAGCTGCTTAGCTTAGTTTGCGTAAGAACTAAACATAATCTAGGCAAAACTTTTATATATAGCAATAATACAAGCAGCAATTAAGTACGGGTTAATAGCGTAGCATAAGTTAACAAAACAAGATTAATAGTTAAAATAAGGGCTACTAAAAATGCTTAAGCAGGTTTAAAATGAATGCTTATGCGCTATTACTAGGGCTTATAAAGGTATTCGTACAACTAACTTTAAAACAAAATTGCTGATTTTTCTTTTAGACTTATAGCTAAACTATAAAACTATTAAATACGCAAAGAAAGTTAAAAACATAAGCATAGCAAGTTATATTTAAAAGCAGTTTAAAAAGCTAGCTTTAGCAGTATATAATTTAACTAGCAACAAAAAAGTTTAAAGCTATAAGGTATAGCTAAACAATAGTAAGGAAAAAATACTTTAAGCTAGCAAGGCATAAAGCGAACTTTTGGAAATTTTAAACTACAAGATATACTAAAAAAGCAATAAAAGCAACAAAAAAAACAAGCCGCTAATAAACCTAAAATTAATGTATATATAACATATTTAGTAATAAACTAAAAAATAGGAAAAAACAGAGTTTAAATAAACTACTGCTAACTAGCTTTTATATAATAAGCAGCTTAATATGCATAAAAGCTTATATAAAGTTAAAAGCTTTATATTAGTTTAGCTACGTATAAAAAGAATTAGCTTAAAAAAGTACTTTGCGTTTTAAAAGATATTTAGCTATAAGTTATTAATGTGCTAGTGCAGTTAAGCTAAAGAGTTACTGCTATACTTTTTAAACTAGTGCTTTAAATATAATAGCACTTATAGCATACTAAAAAAGCAAACAAATTTTTAACTAAGCTACTAGTTATTGCATAACTTAAAAAAAGCACATAAAATAGCTAAATAAGTTCTAAATATAAAAAGGCTTAGCTATTATAACATAGCTAAAGAACTAATTAAGTTATAAGTAGCTATAAAAACATAAAAACAAAGGCCTTTAAACATAGAGCAAAAATAGCTAAGCATTAATACTAGCTTTTCTTTAAGCTAAAAAAGGTTTATTATAACTATAAAGCAAAAGCTAAAGCAGCTATTATAAAGCTGTTTATTATTTATAGTTTTAAAAAAGCTGCTTATTATAGGCTTATATTTATAAACTCTAAAGTAGAGCACAATATAATAAAGTACTAAAAACAGTAATATAAAATTATAAATATAAAACTACAAAAATTAAAAAGCATATATTATAAGAAAATAAAGCAATTAAGCAATTTTATTAAGCATTAAATACTGAAATTTTACTAAAACTTCTAGCTACTAAATATATAATAATGTTAACTTTTAAAAGTTATATAAACATTTTTTAACTAGCTTATTTATGTAAAACTTCTAACTTTTTTACTTGCTGTAGCCTTTTTTGCTTTTTTAATTATAATTTAAAGTTATATATTAGCTATAAGTGCAGCTTAAATATTTCTATTAGTATAAAAATAGCACGCAGCTATGCAAGCTTTAATAAACAATTAAAGTTTTTTATTAATTCTTTTAAGCTAAAAAATTGTTAGTAGTACTTAGGATTAAAAGAACTTTAATAGTTAAAATAAGCATAAAGTAAAGCTTAAAAATGTGCAAACATTAATACAATTAAAAGTACTTATAGGATTATAACTATTACTTTTAGCGCTTACTTTGCCTTTTTTGCATTGTAGGCATTTAGCGAACTTATTAGTAATATTATAAGCGCAAAAATTATTAATGTTTTTATATAGTTAGCATAAAAAAAACAGCAATAAAAGGTGCATAATATATTATTATAATATAAACAATACAGTAATAATATAGCTTAGGCATTTTAGCGTGCTTAATAAATATAAATTTTAAGGCTGTTAGTAATACTTTAACGTAAAGCACTAAAATACTTACTTTTATTTCAAGGATTAGCGTTATAGCAAAAAAGCATAATAATAAGCAGTTATAAAAGCTTAAACTATATAGTAGCAAGCTATTAGCTATTTTGTTTAATACTGTAAATTAAATAATTAGTAAAAACTGCAGCAAGATAATTTATAACTTTAAATATATAAGCTTAACATTAGTTAGCACATATATTTAAGCTAAGCTAGTTATAAATATATACTGCAAAAAGCATAGCAGCTATAACAAAGTAAATTTTTATATAACTATAATGCATTAGCAATTAATTATATTACGAACTAAATACTCTAATATATTAAAGCAAGCATAAGCTAAGCACGTAATAATAGTAGTAATAAAAGTAGTAAAGTTAGTAGTTAAAAAAGGAAAAAATTAGCATAAATAACTAAGTAAAATGACTTATTACTTATTGCTACTTTATACTACTTAATGCATAAGCTATTTATAAGCTATGCTTACTTAGTAAGCTTATTATAAAAAGCATAAAAGCAGCTTAAAGAATAAATATACAAAAAGCAAACTAAAAAATAATAAACAATTAACTTTGCTTATAACTTAGTTATAACTTAGTTATAAAAAAACTAGTATAACAAAAAGCTAGCAGCAATACTAAAGCAAGCAAACTACGATATATTAGCAATATAATAAAAAAAGATTTAAAAAAAAACTACAAAAAAGAAGCAGTATACTTAGCTAAGTAAGTGCTAGAACTAAAAAAACTACTATAAGCAGCATAAAGCAAGCAGCAATATTAAAGCAAGCAAACTATAAAGCAAAAAAAATACAGAAAAAAAAGAACTACAAAGTAACTACATAAAAGTACATATACTTAGTTAACAGCATAATACAAGTAAGCAAACAACCTAAAAGCAAAAAAATAAAAAACAAAGCACTTAATAAAATTATAGCAAAACTAATATAACCTAGAAGTAAATATAAGATGTTTTTACTTAGCTACTAAAAAAAAAGTAAGCTGCTTATAGCTTGCTTTTAACCTATAAGCACGGTTTTTACCTGTATATATAAAAAATAAAAACCGGCATAGCTAATAAGCTATTAGCCCAAGTAATACAATATATATTAATTTAAGACTTTAGAAAAATAGCGTTTTATTTTATAAAATATACAAAAAAGAAATATAAAAAAAAATTCTTTTTAATTTTAAAAAAAGCCTAAAAAGCTTTTAAAAAACTAAAACTAAAAGTTATTTTTAACTTTATAGTTAAACTACTTAATTTATAAAAAAAGAAAAAGCTAAAAATAAATGCTTTAAATAATATAATTATAAAAGTTTTAAAATAACTAAAAAACAATAAAAAATAGCACTTAGTAGCTTATTATTTTAAAGCATTATAAAATGTAGCATTATAATACTTTATATATAATAAAGAACTGCTTGCAATTATTATAGCACTTAAAAAGTAAGAACTGTTTTTTATAAAAACTATAAAACTAATTAAAATTTATTTAAATTATTAAAACTTAACAAAATTTATAATTATATAAAAGATTATTAAACAACATAAGAATTAAATAGTTTTTTTTTCTAAATTTAACTTTAAAATATGTTATATTAAGGGAAAAAAAAACATTTAAGCAAACATATTTAGCTAACAAAGTTAAAAGAGATTTAAAGTTTTAAAAAAAAACATTTAAGTATTATATTTTTAAAGAAATAAAAGCTTAAAAGTTAAAGTTATACTTAAAAACTTTATAAATATATAGTTATAATAAGCTTATAACTTAAAAAAGTTAGCAAAACTATAAAAACATAAAAGATTAAAAAATAATAAACTAATATATAAATATAAGGTTTATTTACTAGAATTTTTACAAAACAAGTTTATTAAAAAATTTTATAAATATTTATTATATAAACACTAAAAAGCAACAAAAATAATTAAATAACTATAAAAAAAATACGATTTTTTAAAACTATAAAACATAATTAAAGCTATTATAAAAAAGTGCAATATTTATAACAAAGCTAAAGCAGCTTAATATAAGCTTTATAAACTGCTATAACTTATATAAATATTTAAATAAGCATAGCATACTATTGTTTAAAATTTTATTATAGCATTATTTTTATTAACTAATTTAATTATAAAAGTATAATATAATAAAATATAGATTATTATTAATAAACTTATTAAATATGCTTATTTTTTACTGTTTAAAAAAAATATAATAGCTAAATAACTTATATATGCTTTTATACGCTAATATTTAAATAAGTATAAATTACTAAAAAAAATTGTTTTAAACTAAAATAAATTGTTTATTTTTAAGTTTAAAACTAGTTTTTTTAAACTTATTAATATTAAACTAAAGTTTTTAACTGCTTATTATTTACAAATAAATAAACAAACAAAAAAACTAAACTAAATATTAAAACAATATTTATAAAGTTATATTAACTATTAATAAAATAATTAAGTAAAACTATTATTAATAGTATAAATTTTATATAATATATTAACAAACAAAAATATAAATATATTTTTGTATAAAGCTGTTTATAAATAGCAAGCAATTATTAAAAAACAAAAAAAAACATTAATAGAAATATTTGCTATTTTAACTATAGTACTTTAAGCAAAAACTATTGCAACAGAAATTAAAACGCTACAAATTAAACTATAACTATGTTTTTAATTTTTATAACAACGGATGTTAATATACTATAATAAGAAATAAACTAAAAAACTAACCTTTAAAAAAAGAAACAAAGTTTATTTACTATAACAAAAATAAAATGCAAACATTAATATTTCTTAAATTAAAACAAAATAACTAAGCAATAAATTAGAATTTAAAAAACTTAGCTTTTTTAAAATTAAAAAAATTATTTTATTTATTAACTATAAACTATTATTACTAAAGAACATGCAAATTTACTTTATTTTTTACATTTTTTTACTAAAACTAGCACTTATTAAAACACTTATTAAAATATAACTAGAAATAAAAACGGATTAAAATATTTATAAAGTTAAAAATATATTAAATTTTTATTAAAACAATAATAACGTTAAGTATTTTATTAAATAAAAAAGATATTTATACGTTAATAATATTTAAAAACTTAAAAAATACTTAAAAACTGCTAAAATAATTATAAACTAGTTTTATTATTAATATTTTAACTAGCTAAAACTAGAAAAAAAGGATTAACTTTAAATAAAACGTTTAATATGTTTTAATTAAGCTTTAAAAAAATAACTAGCAATAGTTATGCTGCTTTAACGTATTATTTTTGTTTTTTAGCTATATAGCGCTTTTTTGCTTTAATTTGCTTAAGCTTTTTTAAACTACTTAAATTATAAGCTATAGCAATAGCTATTTTTTTTTGCTATAGTTTTTTTTATTGCTTAAGACAGCAGATTTTTGCATTTATTTATTTATGCTTTTTTATTAGCAAGTTTAATTTATTTTTTAGCTTTTTGTGCTAAAAAGTAAGCTACTACATTTGCTTTAAAAACAAACTTCTAGCGTTATAATTTGCTTGTTTAGCTGCAATACATTTAACATATTAATTAGAATTAAATTTTAATATTAAACATTTTGTGCTATAATAATTATAGCAAAAGTATAAAGCTATTTTAATTAATTTTAGTTTAATAAAGAAAAGCAAAGCAAAGTTTTATTAAGCTTTTTGTTTAGAACGCAATAAGCAAGGTTTTTTAGAAACTTTACTAAATATAGTAAGCATAAAAAACAAAAAACAGAAAATAAAGAAAGAAAACTTACGAAAAAAGAAATATAGAATTATTAGAACAACAATTACAGGAAAAAGAAAATAATGTTATAAAATAGGCTAACTAAGCTAGTTAAAAGGCTAGGTATAAAAAAGGCATACGCAAAAAAAGTCTTATTTGTTAAAAAAATATATATTTAAACTACTATAAAGGTTTAATATATAGACTTAATAAACTTAAGCATTAAGTTTATTAAGCTTTAAACTTAACGGATTTAAGCGTTAAGTTTATTAAGCTACAAACTTAAAACAATATAGCGTTAAGTTTATTAAAAAAAGCAACGTTTATAAATTATTACTACTGTTTTTTTTGTTTATATAATTATGCACTTTTTATATTTAGTTATTTATTTAGTTTTTAGCTTTTTAGCTATTAATTTTCTTATAACTGCTAAGCACTAATATATTTATTACTTTTAATCTTTTAAGACCTTTATTAATACATAATAATAGGAGTACTCCGAAAACCTCCCTAATGGACTACCGTTAAAGATCCTATTGTTACCTGCAAATCAAGACCTCAAGGGCAAACCTGTTATATTAATGTATAACAAGTTCGTTATAGTGCTATTTTTTAAACTTAAAGTTAAACTTATATAGTAGTAAAGCTTTATTAACATATAAATATAAAAACTGCTAAACTTATTTATTAGTGCTTATATAAACAATATATTAATATACTTAAAAACTAAAAAAAAGCACTAAAAACAATGCAAAAAAGTTATTTATTGCTTAAATTAAGCTAGCTTATAAAATAATATTTGCAAGTTAAAATTTAATATTACTACAATTAAATATTTAAGCATAATTATAAAAGCTAAAATAAGAATTAAAATAAACTTTGCTAAAATTAAAGCTATTATAAATTAAAATTTTAAAAACTTAAATAAAATTAAAGTAATAAAATCTTTTTTAAAACTATATAACTTTATTTATATGTTTGTTTATTATGTTAGTAATGTTGCTATATTGTTTAATTAATTATTTAAAAAGAATGCTTTATTTAAAAAAAAACTTAAATAATAATAAACGTTTAAGCATTTAAAACAGCTAGTATATAAAGCTTTTATATTAGCGTTTTTTTAACTTAAATAATTTATTAAAGTAAAAATAAATGCTTTTTATAATGCTACTAGTAATGTTATTTAGCAGTAATAAAATAACTAATAATAAAAGCTAATAAAATACTTTTTTAAAACTATAACTGCTTTAAAAAAAGCATACTTTATTTAAAACTAAAAGCTATTAATAATAGTATAAACTTTAAAATACTATTGCTTTAAATTACTAAGTAGTAAGTTTTTTATAGTTATTAACCATTAAACATTGCTATATTTTTTAAGCAAACAAGTATTATTTACGTAATAAGTTTAATAAGCAAACTTTTTATTAAATTTTAATATTACTTTTTAATATAAACTAAAATAAAAAAACATAATAACTAATGCATTATTATATAAAACGGCTAAACTTACTACTATTAAGGTTAAAAAAGCCAAAAAAATGCATTTTAGTAATAATATTACTAAAAAAAATTAAAAAACTTGTCGCTATTACGTAAACTAAAGTAATAGCGCTATAAAAAGCTAACTTAATAAACTTAATTAAGTTAAAAAACGTGCGCTAAAACATAAGCTTAAACAATAATTAGTTAGTAGTACTTAAAATTACTACTAATAGCAATATAGCGTTATGTATTATATTAATTTGCAAAGCTTATACTTTAAAATTTTTTGCATACTTTAAATAAAATAAAACTATTAAAGCTTTAAAACAAGACTTTTATTAGCTAACGTTTAAGCAAAATATATAAAAATACGTTTATAACTGCTATAAGTATTATTGCAATAAATAACTTTAAAATAAAACTTTTAGCTTATTATATTTATTATTAATACTAATAGCAATATAAAAATACGTAATAATTAATAGTAAAATAATGCTAAAAAATAAACATAAATATAATTATATATAAGCTTTTATTAATAAATTTAGCAAGCTTATTATTATAATATTAAAACAAAAAACTAATAAAAGCAAAAACGTAGCAATTAAGTATTATAAAATAGCTTATTGTTTTTTAGAAATATTAAATGTTTAAATATTTAATAATGCAAAACTATTTATTTTAGCTTTTATAGCTAAAATTAATAAGCTTATAAAAACTAAGCATTATTATAAAAGTGCGCTATATTTTTAAATATAAAGCGCTATTAAGTTTACTAACTAAAAACTACACTAATAAATAAAGTTTTATATTAATAAGTATTAAAATAACTAAAGCAATTATTTATTAGCATTAAACTTTATATATAATGTTTTATAATATTTATTTATTAATATAATACTGCTAAAAGTAGCTATAAAAGTTAAACTTTATAACTTATTATTAATAAAGCTAATAAACTTTAAACTAATAATTAAACTTAAACATAAACCATTAAAACTTGTTAAGCAAACATATAAAGTATAATAAATAGCATATAAAGTAGCTTTAAAAGCTTAAAAAAAGCAAAAAATCTAAGCTAACAAAAAAAAACAACTTATAAACTTTAAAAAAAAAAACATAGTATTTTTGCTAAAAAAAGGATTTATTATATAAGCTTTAATTATAAAGCTAAACTTATAATTTATAGAACTTTTCTAAATTATAAAAAAACAAAAATATAGCTATATATTAAACTTTTTAAAGTTATATAAAATAAAAAACTTATTTTATGCTAACTAGCTAAAAAAAACAGCTAATAATTTATTACTTTAATAAGTTTAAGTATTATTATTGCTTAAAAGAATTAACAAAAAACTTAAATTTGAAATAAAACTTATTAAAAAGTTAAAACTATATAGCAAAAACTACTAACTATAATATTAAGTTTTTTTAAAAAAATATAATTTAAATAATATATAATATTTAGTTAAAAACTTTAAAAACGCTTTAATAAAGCTTTAAAAGTTTTATAAATAGCACTTAAAAGCGTTTAAATTATTGCTAAAACTATAGCAATAAATAAAAGCAGCAATATTAAACAAATTTGCAAAAAACTATTATAATAACAATAAAACAGCTAAAATAAGCACTATTAATTACTAAGTTTAATAGTATACTTAACTTTAAATAAAACTACAGTTATGTTTTTAGTTTTAGTATAAAGTAATATAACAATTTATATATAAGCTAATATAATTAGCGCGTAAACTATTAAAATTACAGGTTAAACTACTTATAGTAGCACTAATAAATTAGCGCTTATAATAAGCCTTATATATTTTATCTCGACCTTTAAGCTTTTCTTTTTTTTTCTTTTTTTTTTCTTTAGCTTAAAATTTTCGTTTATAATATTAATATATTAGCTGCTATGTTATTTAATTAATCGTAATATTATTTTATTAGCGCACAAACTACTAGAATTAAAGCCTAGACTATTTATAGTAGCACTAATGAGTTCGCGCTTATAACAGGCTTTATATATTTTATCTTGACTTTTAAGCTTTTTTTTTCTTTTTTTTCTTTTTTTCTTTAGCTTAAAATCTTCGTTTATAGTATTAATACACTAGCTGCAATACTATTTAATTAATCGTAATAATAGCTAGCTTAGTAGCATTAATAATAATATATAAAAGTTTATTAAAGTTATAATTATATAAATAATTAACTTTTTTTTATGCTTTATGTGCTTTTTTTATTTTTTTAAAGTAAAAATTTAGCTTAAATTCTTTATTTATTTAAATATTTAATATTTTATAAAAGTTTTTATATAATATTGTATTTAAGTTATTATATAACTTTTTAAAGAACTTTATTACTTTAGTTTTATTAAGCAAGCTTTATGTTTTTATAGCTTTTTTACTTATAAAAATAGCATGCTTTTTTTTTAAGCTTCTTTATTTAAAAATAAGTGCTATAAAAAAGTAATAACTATGTTTTATGCAAAGTTTTTAAGCAATAGTTAGCTTATAACTAAAAAACCTTGCTTTTTATTCTTTAATAAAAAATAATATTAGCTTAAAAAATAAAATATATTTTTAATTATTAATTACTTTTTATATTAATACGTAAGCTTAAACTTGTTTAATATAAATAAGCGTTAAATTTGCTTATATTATAACCTTTAAAGGTTTTAATAATACTTATTTTTTTTTAAGCTTATTTTTTATTTTTTTTGTTTATATAAAAGCAATTATCTTTTTTTCTTTAAAAAGCACTAGTTTTTTAATAAAAATCTTTTTTTTTTAGCTTTTAAAAAGTTTTTAGCAATTAATTTTTTAGCTATGCTATTTTAAAAATAATATTAGCTTTTTAATACTTAATTGCTGTTTTACTAAAAAAAAATAAAAACGCTTTATAAGCTAAGCTAAAAAAAACAGTTTAATATTTTTATATGTTTGTTTTAAGCTTTATTAATTAAAAGCTACAAGCGTAAATAGTTATTATTAATTAATAAATAAATTAAATATATAAATTAATAATAATAAATTGTTTGTTTATAAATGTTATAATATTATTTATTATAAGTAAAAAATTGCAATAATATAATTACGCTAAATTTACTATAATACTTTAATTGCAAGAAAATAAGTTAAAACTTATATATTTAAGCAATTAAGCTATATATAAATTAAAAAATACAACAATTAATAAAAAAGCTATATAATAATATAAATAAAGTAACTATAGTTAATTTTTATTATATTATTTATAATATTTAAATTTATGCTTTAAAATTTAGCGCAATACTTATTTTTTTATTTCTATTATATAACTTAGCTTAAACTTACTTTAATTAGTTAGTTAGTTTATTTAACTACTTTATTTTACTTTTAATAATTAATAATAAAAAGCTAGCAATAAAAAGAATATTATATATTATTATAATATAGCTAATATAATAATAGCATAGCTTTACGATTTTAATATGCTTAATAAATATATATTTTATAAATATTAGCTAAATATAACTTTATTGCATTAAATTATTTACTTTTATTTTAAGGATTAGCATTACTACTAAAAAGCATTACAATAAACAGTTTATAATATATAAAAGCTAAATATTAATTAGTATATATATTTAAACTAAGTTAAACAAAAATATGTACTATAAAAAACATAGCAGCTAAAATAAAGTAAATTTTTAAATAACTGCAATAAATTAACAGTTATTTTTAGCTATAAATTAAATTTATAAACGTATTAAAATAAACGTAAGCTAAAGTAATAATAATAGTAATAATAATAAAGTTAATTATTAAAACAAGTAAAATTATATAATAAACTTGTTATATATTAATATAATAGGTTTGCTTTTAAGGTTTTAATTTATAAATAATAATAAAATTTTTAGCAGTAATTTATTAAGGAGGTTTTTAAAGTACTTTTATTACTATATATTAACAAAAGTCTTAAAAGATTAAAAGTAATAAATATATTAATGCTTAGCAGTTATAAAAAAAAACTAATAGCTAAAAAACTAAAACTAAATAAGTAACTAAATATAAAAAGTGTATAATTATATAAACAAAAAAAACAGTAGTAATAATTTATAAACGTTGCTTATTTAAATAAACTTAACGCTATATTGTTTTAAGTTTAGAACTTAATAAACTTAACGCTTAAGTTTATTAAGTTTATGTATTAAACTTTTATAGTAGTTTAAATATATATTTTTTAACAAATAGAACTTTTTTTACGCCTGTTCTTTTTATATATAGCTTTTTATTTAATTTAATTAGCTTATTTTATAATATTTTCCTTTTTTTTTTAATTATTGTTTTAATAATTCTATATATTTTTTTTTGTAAGTTTTCTTTTTTTAATTTTTTTTTTGTTTTTTGTGCTTATTATATTTAGTAAGGTTTTTAAAAAACCTTGCTTATTGCGCTTTAAACAAAAAGCTTAATTAAACTTTGCTTTGCTTACTTTTATTAAGTTAAAATTAATTAAAATAGCTTTATGATTTTATTACAATTATTATAGTATAAAATGTTTAATGTTAAAATTTAACTTTAATTAATATATTAAATATATTATAGTTAAACAAGCAAATTATAACGCTAAAAGTTTGTTTTTTAAGCAAATATAATAGTTTATTTTTTAGCACAAAAAGCTAAAAAATAAGTTAAATATACTAATAAAAAAGCATAAAAAAATAAGTATAAAAATGTGCTGTTTTAAGCAACAAAAAAAATTATAGCAAAAAAAAATAGCTATTATTATAGCTTATAGTTTAAATAGTTTAAAAAAACTTAAATAAATTAAAACAAAAAAGCGTTATATAGCTATTATTATTATTAATAACCTGTTATGTTACTTTATAGCGCGGTTTTTTTACTTATGTACTTATAAGTAAAACTATACAAAAAGCTAAATAAAAACCTTATGCAATAATGTTTATGCTGCTACTTTAAAGTTTTTTTACTTTATAATAACTAGTTTTTATTAATTAGCTTACTAAACAAAAAATAATAGTTAAAAAGCAAAAAGATTTTTTTTAAAGCTTTTAAACTTTTTGCTTTTTTAGAAAACATATAAAAGCTTTTTTTTTGTTCTTTAGGACTTTTAAAGAAGCACTTTTGCTTTTTTTGCTAGTTTTTTCTTTATTTTTTGCTTTTTTTTTTTTCTTATTTCTTTTTATTTTAACTGCTTTATTATATATTGTTATTTTATTAGTAATAAATAGCTACTTTATAATATTATTTATAGCTTTAAGCTTTTTTATAGCTAATTATAAGTTTTTGTTAGTTTATAGTAGTTTAACTATAAAGCTTTTTTATAGCTGCTTTTTTTTGTTTTTTAGTAAGTTATAACATAAAACTATATGCTAAAAGGTTTTTTTCTTTTTTATACATTTGCAAAAAAGCGTAAAAAAGCTTAAAACCTTTTTTTTATATAGAAATGCTTTTAGCTTTATTTTTCCAGTGCACATTTATATTATTATAGCTGCTTTATGCTTTAATAATTTGTTATATTTTCTAAAAGCTTTGTTTTTATTAAGCTTTTGCTTAACTGTTATTAAGTAACTACTGCTTGTTTTAGTTTAGCTTTATTTGCTTATTTATTTATTTTTTCATGCAATTTTAGGTTTTTTTTTTAATTACCTTTTTTGCTAGAAGTTTAAAATTAGCGTTAAATCTTTTTAGCTACGCTTTTATTATTGCTTATAAGTTTGCTTTTTGTTTAATTTTTAGCTTTTTAAGCTTTTACGTTTTAAATAAAAGTTTTGATTTTTTTTATTACTTTTTAAATTAACTTTTTAGCTGCTAAGCTTTTTATGCAATATTTACAAATTGCTGCTTTACTACTAAAATATAGGTTAATAAAAAAAATCTTTATTTTAGTTTTTAAATGCTTTGTTTTAGTTGCTTTAAAAGCTTTAACTATACGTTTAAAACATTTGTTTTAAGTTATTACTAGCAAATTAATAATGCTTTTTGCTTTATTTCTTTTAAAGTTTTTATGCTAAGTTATTCCACTATAAGCTAAAGTGCTTTATATTATTATAACATATATTTGCTTTATTTTTGCTATATTATTGCTTTATGTAACGCTTTGTAGCTTAATTACTATATATAACTAAATGCTTAGTTTTTTCTTAAGCTTTACTAAGTGTTTTTTTTACTTTATGTTTTTATTAAATTATACCCTTAAAAACCTTGTGCTGTTTTTTAAATGTATTATTGCTTTAATGTTTATTATATATTTATATTAATAATTAAGTTAAATATTTTCTAGTTTTATATTATATTAATTTTTAACTATTAAATTTATATTTATTTTAAAGTAATTATAAATCTTAAAAAGTTAATTTTATATATATATTATATATATATTTTTTGTATTAATTTATAGTTTTGCTTGTTTAAGTATTTTTAATATTTAAGTTATATATTTTTTGTGTTTTTTTAGTGTTTTAAAGTAAATTAAAATATTATTTAAATAAATAAACATAAACTTATTTAAAAACTTTTATAAAATTATTATTATTATATA